>LOEQ01003255.1:44903-70893 GCA_001685075.1 Bramus lutescens | reverse complement strand
AAGCCAGCCAGAGGCTAGGCACACTGACACAGTGTCCCATATATCCACCCGTGACCCATGTGCCTCTGTCTTAAAGAGTCTGCCACACACAACAGGAGCACAGGTTTCTCAAATTGTGTGCTCTGTCCCTTGGTTTTAACGTCACATCCTAATGCGCAGAGTAGACCTTGTGACTCTCACTCAGCTAGGCTACCAGAGGAGTAAGACTCATCCAACTCTCTTAGAATTTGAACGTGGGATTCTTTGAAGTCAACAGATGTCCAAGCTGATACCAAGACGTCTAAATCAACCTCCACAATGCCATGTGTTCCCAAGACAGCCAGAAAAAAAAGAATACCAACACGTCCTTTTCAACAAGTGAAGGGTTGATGTCTGGGTCACCTCTCAATCAACCACTGTTTGGTTTTTTTTTTTCCTTCTTCTTTTCTATTTTCCCTTTTGTGGAGAAGGTCAATGCTGAGTTAGTACTTTGTGCTGTAAATAAGCTGCTGATATTCTATGTTGGGTATCATTTCCTCCGGTGCTTTTTTATGGGATGCCAGGCCTTTCCTAGACTATGCCCTACAATACTTACCTTGTTTACAGTGCTTGTTTGCAGTGGGAGGAAGATGGAAACAGTCTTTTGAAAATATCAACCCTTCCTTCCTGAAGTTTAATGAGCCTATCATCTTTCTTTTACATTCTGCATTGCAGGCAAAAACCCACCCCCTAGCTGAACTAGGCGTGATGAAAACCAGAAGGAATGGTATACAAGGAGTTAACCCTTGCTAACTGTAAATATACACAACCACGCCAATGTGACTTAACTGCCACATTTGGTCAGGAAGGCTACCCACCCTCTTAGCTTAGAGTCCTTGACCCCTGAGGTTCTACCTTCACCTGTGAACCAGCTAGGGTTGGTGGACAACTGATAAGATTATGAGCTTACTGCCCTTAGAAAGAGAGCTGGACTTGGAGGCATGAGGTTCCGTTTCTCGTCTTGGTGGGCTAGGTAGCAGGGTAACAGGCCAGCCCCAGAACCACAAGGCTCTTCAACAAACCCAAAGCAGAAATCCGGCTCAACTCTAAGAGACACCGGCTTGTTTGTTTTTAACCCTTTCAAAGGATTCCTTAAAGGTCAAATGGTCAAGATGTGCCCATCCTGAGGATGACTGTGAGAATAAATGAGAAGATACAGGGACATATATGAACTAATCCTTAGCATACTGTTGATGTGCAGGGGATGGCTCCTGTTATTTCTGCTCTTAGTTCTAACAGTCAGTCCCTCTGTAGCCTGACACACATCGCTAAATCTTAGCAAGCCTCAGCCTAGAAATGGATTGGGTACAAAAGAGGTCTTGCAAAAATGGCTGTGAGGAGCCAGTGAGAGCATTTACTCAACAGCAGAGCCCCAGCAGGTGTCAGACAAGATTACTGCGCTGTTTGTTGTTATTAACATTTGATGATCTCTAAAGGTTTACAGATAACTTTCCTGAGGAAAGCCAGAGAGCTATGGAAGAAAGCAAATGGCCTCTATTACAAATTAATCCCTTCCCCAGCTGATCCTTTAATAAGCTGGCTAGCCCTTCCTTCAGAAGGGTCAGTTTCTTCCATCAACCCCAGTGAGCTGGAAGACCAGCATTTTTTTTTAAATAATCTTACCTTCTCTGGTGTCAATAGGAAATAATATTTACTCACTACCGTTTTCCTTTCAAAACGCCGTCTAGCTGCGTACTAGAAACAGTTTCGGCTGCTTTGTTTGTCTTGGACAAGGTGCTGAAGTGAAAAGTTTTTGCTTGGCTGCAATACTGTTTCATAACCCTTCAAGAAAGGCACTGGAGGTGGGCGCCAGCGCCAAGGACGGCTGCCCCTCACAGGCCTCCGCCTGCAGCCTATTGTCAAGGGTAGCCAGCATAATTAAATTAAGACAATAAGCGAAGCAACAGATGCAACAGAAACCCAAGGGCCTGAGTGCTTTCCGTCGCCCCTGCCATTGTCTGCAACAAAGAAATCACATGTGAGAGCCCGGGAAGAGAGCCAAAAGCAAACCAGACACACAGCTGGTCCTAAATGGGTTCTCTGAGCCCGTGTGCTGGGGAAGCATGCTACTCAGGGCAGTGGTGGGCATGCTTCAGCTCATAGCTCTGCCGGATGCTGAGGCAGACCCCCAAGAAAACCACCAGGGGACACTTCTGCCCAACCTCATTCTGTCTACCTTCGGCTTTTAGAGAGAAGAGAAAGGACCGGAAGACAGATCTGTAAGATGGTCAATCTAACCTCTTTTCCCCTTTAATGGCTGTATACCTGTCATACACTTCAAGCGTAAAGGACAGAAGAGACCCGAAGGCGTTCTGTGGCAAATTCATAACTCAGCCTGAGAACGGGGGATGCGAGAGATCGTGGGGTTTCTTTCATCCTTACCAGCTCATTCCTGAATTCAGTGTGTGCATTTTAGACTCCTTATTCTTTATTTCTAAGCCAGTGCGCATATTAAAGAGGGGAAAAAGTAGAATTCAAATGAGTATACTCCCCTAGTAAATGTGGTTAATAAATGTGTAGAACAGTACCGTCGCTATTATAGCTATTTGAAGCACACGGCGAGATGGATCCAATGGGTCCACAACGCGGCTTCAAATGGGTTGGGAACTCTAATGATCTTCTCCTCTGCCACAGATGACTTCATTTGTCTAGAAAACGATTATAAGGCATAAGGAGCGGAAGTTCACCGGTAGATTAATGACTAACACGTTGCCCAGTAATGAAAATATGTTAACTGAACTTCGATAGAGTCATATGCCATAAAAAGGGAAAGTCTCAGTATTTTAAACTGACGGCATTTCGAGGGACGCTCTACCAAGGTCCCACTTTCTTCAGGGCCTGCTTCTTAAACAACGGGGTGCGGACCTGGTATTTTCAAGAGTGTTTTTGCGAGATGATGCCCCTTCTTCTCTTTGGGCTATGTGATATGGACTCCCAGAGTTCCCTTTCACATTTCATGAAGGATTCGGTGGTGGAAGTCATGTTCCTGGCAATGCTAATCAACATGTGTCAGAGAAATGGCCACACGCCTAAGAGTCTTGGTTGAGAGGTATTGGTTCTAAGGAATGGCAGTGTTCATCAGTATTAAATTCTCACCCTTCCTACGTCTCTGAAGTCCTTTAGTTCCTAACACAATTGAGATTTAGTAGGCACTACCTTAAGCAAAAAAAGTCTGGCAGTTCTGGCTGCTAGTGTGAGGATAACTGTTTGGTCGTGACAGAATTATATCCCCAGTGAGGAGAGACCCTGGTGGCATCTGAAGTTCATTTCTGTGCCTATACCTGTCTATTGTATCTCTCTACATCTCCTGACTAGCAGTAAAGCACCTCCACCATCTCAAGCTAGAGTCTGAGCTTTAACAATCATGAGACCGTGAGTCCGCCCTCTCAGGAGTTCTGTTCCAAGCAAAATTCATATTTCTTCATTCCTTCATCGTCTTTATTTTTTGAGGAGGTGAAAATGGTAGCAACTCGAAGAACTGGGTGCTCGGGCCTTAGAACGGTTGCTTTCCGATTGTTCTGGCACAACTAAGGCAGGGAAGAGGGCTCAGTCGGTGAAGCGCCTACCATGAAAGCATGAGAGTCTGAGTTCAGATTTCCTGGCATTTCTGCAAAGAACTAGCAGCCAGGCATTAATGCTGAGGGAGTAGGGGCTGGAACATGCTGACCCCCCGAGCTTGCTGTTTAGTGAAAAACTCTCTTTCCGAAAAATAAAAAGACTTCTGCCCGGCAGGTGCACCCACTTACACAGGTGCGTGCACTCGCATATGTACATGTGTACACACACGAATACAAAGATGACAGAACAAAATAGGGAGAGAACATTAATAATAACATCTAATACTCATGTTGATTATTACACCTCCAGTCTAGGAAAGGGCTTTCATGGATGCTATCTCTTCAATCTTGTAGATGCTAATGGTGTTCTATGGTACACATAAAGAAACTATTACTTGCACGAGTTCACATGGCTGGCAATAGAAGAGGGTAAGACTCAAGCTCCACTCAGGATGTTGTGATTTTTTTTTTACCTGAACTTCTCAATCTTCTGCTTCAAAAATGCTGCCTCTCCCCATAGTAGAAAATGAACAAAAATTAAAAGCAACATCTCCTTTTTATGGAAGACAAGCTTAACAAAACTCCTGAAGGAACCTCCGAGTCCGATGAGTCTGGGGTTTTGTTGCTATTGTTGCTTGGATCTGTTTTGTTTTGTTTTGCTCACTGAGGGGGGATATGCTTCCAGTCGGAAGGTTAGAATTCTCCATCCTGTGAATAAACCTGGGACAGAGGCAGAGGGAAAGAGTGGCCTCTCTGTGTGGTTACAGAACAGCGGCACCTAGGCCACAGAAGCTCGTAGAGACAAGTCAAGTGTGGTTGAAGTAGTAACTAAAGGCCTGGCCATCTGTATGGTCCTCCAAGAATTCAAGACCCCAAACCTTCTTTCAGCTGGTTGGTGAAGCAGGAGATACGAAAGGATGAGACCCTGTGTTGGAAAGAGCTAGGCCTAGTACCCGGAAGAGTCAGCAGTCTCTCATAGCACAAGGACAAAGGGAAAGGGGCTTTAAGTTACAGCAACGTATTATTATACATCTTATAAAGAACTGTAAGAGTGTAAAACTTACCAAAGTCAAGAAATACTAAAGTTTTAAAGGTATCGAAACACTACTCACCCTGTTTTGGTCATTACACATCGTGGATGTGTCTCGAGTTAGTTATCTGTCAGATGGTGACGAATATACACGGGATGAATGGATTGTTTAAAGACATGAATAGCTATATAAACATCAACTGAATGGGACCTTTTCTTCCTTCTTTGTAGGAAGTACATTTGAAGAACGCAAGTAGAGGGAGTGCGGGAAGCAAGAACTACAGGATGTAGGAAGAGCCTCCCAAGAAGCAGAAAATGACATGTCACCGGCAGGATCCTTTGATCTGCATGAACCGCCTGCAAAACGTTGGAAAGACCTACCAAACAATAATACATTCAATAACATTTCAAAGATGGGCATTCCCCCCCCCCGTGAAATATACACGTAAACATTCCAATATTGTCTTTAGGAGTGTTTGTTAAAAAAAAAATACAAAAAACAAAAACAAAAAACTTTGCACCTTGCAAAAATGGTCCTGGAGTGGGTAGATTGCTGTTGATCCTTTATCAATAACGTTCTATAGAGAAAATATATATATATGTAATTATATCTCCTAGTCCCTGCTTCTCAAGAGCCGGATATGCATGGATGTTGTATAGATCCAATTCCTCTCTGAATCGTGGCTGCTGGAGCCATTCAGCCAGCAGCTGTGTAGAAGTGGTACAGGAAATTACTCTCCTTATTTTCACTTTCCCCCACCTAGCTCAAGCTCCTTGTTTTACAGAGTCCAATAATCTCGTCTCTCTATCCCCATTAGCCCTGCCCTGTCCCTGAGATATGGATTTGTTCAATTTGGCCTTCTCAAAAGCAATAGCGAGTTACGTAGTAAACCGGCCCACCAAGTTTTAACCCACCTGATTCCATCCGTGGCATTTGTACCAAATATAAGTTGGATGCGTTTATTTTAGACACAAAGCTTTATTTTTCCACATCGAGTTACAGCAAAAGAAATAGAATGACGGTGATTGCAGCGTTGAGGCCAATCAGTTTTAGGTGTGTGGAACACAGGATGTCTCTTCTGCTCTCCATGGTTCCTTCAAATGATAAGTTAGTCTGTAACCTAATTAGCAATTTCTCTTTTTATTTTTTCCATATAGAGCACTATGTAAATTTAGCGTATCAATAATACAGGATCTATCAAACAATATGTAAAACTCTGTTGTTGTTGTTGTTGTTGTTGTTGTTGTTGTTTAGTACAATGGTGCTATTTTGTAGTTTGTCATATGAAAGAATCTGGTCAAAACGGTAAAAGGTGAAAGCAAAGCTAAAATGAAAGCCTGGAGCCTAAGATGACAAAATTAGGAAAGGAACTACAAAAGAAAAAAAAAAGTTCATCCTCTTGGGAGATGCAAAGGCCTCCCCAGCTCTGCCTTCCAAGAGGAATTTAAGGTATGAAGTCCACTAAGACACGTGTTCTCGACCTGTGTGCACTGCGGAGTGTGGGAAAACCCAGAGGCTAGGGATTTTTCGAAGTCCTGGTTTCTTTTTTATCACTGAAGAAATAAGTAGTTGCAACCTCTGCCACACACCTTGTGACCTTGGTCAAGTCACTTCAACTCTTGGTGCCTCAGTTTCCTCATCTGCAAAATGGGGGCAATATGTCATCTACCTACCTCAAAGGGGTAGTATGAATATTAAAAATGAGAGATCTTCAGATTTTTCCTCTGGGTTTCCAGGAGGGTGCAACATCAGAGCCCTTGAATTGCTGGGATACAAGGACTATGCTGTGACTTAACCCATTGACAATGTAGCTCCGTGGATTATCCGTCCTTCACTGCGAGGCTACTATGCTATTCAAGTTCTGATTGGAGAAGCTGTCCAATGACCTAGCGGAGAACTAATGACTCCATCTCTCCAACACGAAAAAGTAAGAGACACTTGATTTACAATTTGATTTTACTTCTGCCTTGAATGTACGCATATAAAGCTAAGTAAAAAGACAGGAGGCTGGAAAGGAGCAAGATCTTGGCCAATCAAAGAGTATTCTACTTGTGCACTGCCATTCACCCTTCCAGGCACTTAGCATCTCGGAATAACTCTAATATTATCTGTGATAATCTACTCAGCTTGAAAACCACATTTTCCTTCCCTTTAGCATATGATCACAGACCCTAATATTCTTAAGTTTTGAAATAATATCTATTAAAACTATCACAAGTTACTCTAATAGACATAGTCCTATACCCTTGTGTATATAGCCCTTGCATATATATTTTATTTAGTGAAAATGTGCTGGCCAGACTGCTAATTGAGAGGCAAAAATTTTTCTTCTCAACCCCAAGTTCTCCCTAGCCTTTGCTTAGAAGGAAGAACCCAGCTTCCTGCAGATGTATTGGATGCATTCAACTGGGCGTTGTTAACCCCCCACCAAAAACCTAGAAAGTGTTTCCTATTTGTGGGGCAAGATTGTCTCCCTCTTTAGAACAAAAAAAAAAAATTCAATGCTCAGATAATCTTATTGTCTGTAGCCTTTTCCTCATTTCCAGACTTCCTTAATATTCTTATAAAATGTTTAAGAAAAACAAACAAACAAAAAAATACATTTTTAGTTTTCCATCTGCTGGGTCGCCCCGAGATTCTCTGAATAAGTGCAGGAAGCGCTGTTCAGCAAAGCCCTCAGAAAGCTTGGCGCGCTGAACGTGCCCTACGCACGACGGAGAGACATCAATGGAATAGACCAGTTTGGCCATCTTCCTGTTTCCCAAAGGTGTGGTGGGAAAAGTTGGACCCTCCCATGCTCACTGTGCACTCCTGGCATTAGCTCTTGTTTCCAGTGTGTACCTTTTAAAATTAGTGATTTCCAGACAACCTCATAGGCAGTCTTCTACAGATCTATGGGCTTCCTGCCGTGGTCGGATATGGGGATTCCAAGTGTCTGCCACAGATTTTGTTCATTTAATTCTCTACACAGTTGAAAAATCTCTCAATGATGAAAACTTAAATATGCAATCCTTTATCCGATACATAATTCTCTCCAACTCGATCAGAAATCAACTAATAAAAGTTAATTCTACTAACATATCATTATACTCTCAAACAGATGAACTTCGAGATAAATGTAAGATTAATGAACTGTACAATAAATCTACATAAACTCTGAAAGCCAACTGATGAAGCAGAATGATTCAAGACTGTTAGGAAGAGACACTTGAGATTTGACAACTCTAGACTTCATAAGCTTTGCTACGGAGTCAAACTGCTTAGTGTCTAGAAATGGGGTAACTTTAAGAGGTTCACAATTGAACAATAAAGATAGGAAGGAAGGAGTTTTCATTTGATAGGCTTATTTGTGATTTAATTAAAAAAGACTCAGTACCTAGTCAAATTTTAGTCTTATTCTCCAAAGAGCATCAATTGTTTGAACATTGTAAGATGAGTCAGTCCTATGGAAAAAGTGAATACTTCTCTCCATTATAATCTGCTTTCCTAGGGTAAAAAATACATTCTTAATACCCACCCTATATGTATGTACCCTACACACATGTGCGCGCACACACACACACACACACACACACACACACAAATACCTACTTATCATAAGAGACGCCAAACGGAATAATAAGAAGAAATCTTTCTCTTGAAAATCTTATTTTTAACCAAAGCAGCCCTGTCCCCTTGCAACTCCTTCCCCTTCTTGGATTGTTGATGCAAAATGTGGAAATGTCTGTGTAGACAAAACCATCTCATACCCCATGGCTCCAGGATTTCTGTTATTGGTTTGTGCACTTGGGAGGGTGTGTGGGAGAGAACACATGGCAGGTTTTGCTTTCCCATTTATTGTTTGGCCAGCTATGCCAATGTGGTGCTATTGTTTCTTTAAGAAAGTACTTGACTATAAAAAAAATGAAAAAAGAAAAAAAAAGAAAGCATAGACATATTTTTTTAAAGTATGAAAACAACAATCCTCTAGCTAGATGACTTAATAAGATAGTATTAGATCTCACCACCACCTTTCAACTCTGTGTTTCTTATAAGTTGAATATTGTTCACCAAGTTGTGAGTTTGGGGGTTTAGAGACAGAGGATGGGAAGTTTTTAAAGTTAGAAGGCTTCATTATTTCATTGGCTCTCGAATTCAACAAAATTAGCAATATTTTACCCCATCTGAAATGTTGGTCAAGAGCATGGAATAAAAGTGGGAGGAGAAAAAGAACTTGAGGCAAATAGCAGCGGAGGGTGAAGTTCCCTCATGCTTTTCTGTAGGTTGTTTGGGTTTCTTGTTTAGTTTTGGTTTTGATTTTAGTTTGGTGTATGTGTGTGTGCGCGTATATGTGCATGTGTGTGTGTGCGCGCGTGCATGCGTGCGCTCCACTCTGAAGCAAATACTCAGAGAGTGGAGAAAATAAAAACAGAGGTTTTAAGAACATAGATGTACTTATTTGTAGAAACACCTTCTGCCGGATCCTCTGGGGTGCACACTGATTTCTGGTTTGTAGAGGATGCTCTTCTGTCAGACACCACAAGGAGTGGCGCTCTCCTTGAAGCAGCCATGGATCTCGTTGGGGAAGGTTAGAAACTAGTTCCCTGCGAGCTGGGGATTGATTATCTACCGACAGAGAAAGAAAAGAACTCATGAGAAATTTTTTGAAGAAGATGGCTAACAGTCTGTGAAGATTTTGTTCTGTTTTGTGTTGGGTTTTATTTTTCACTTTTTACAGTCTTTATGAATGGAAATCTTAACGTTCAAAAGTGACTCCGTCTTTTTCCTATGTCATATCAGAATGGAAGGTGATTAACTCACATAGACTCTTGGTAGGCTAGCTCGAAATGTATGGTTTGACTTATCGAATCAGACTATTTTAAGTGTCCCTTTCTATTTTTGATCATTGAAAGATTATCTTAATTTATTAGAGTAGACCCTACTTGTCTCTTCTCCCAAAAATGAGCATTCCCACTCAAAGCACATGGCTTGTCCCATGCTTTCAAAGATGAATGATTAATATTAAGGAATTATTTACCTTAAAATACAGTTGAAGTGTGAGTCTCTGTCCCTACTCCCCCACAAAGGTCATGAAATTCTGAATCTGAGGGAGAAAAAAAAAACTAAGGGAAATTTTTGTTGCTTGTTTTGTTTTCAAGGCTACTGCTTAATCCTGCAGTACGCATTTGCCTACTGCTATTGTGATATTCCACAAGACTTTCCTGTTAGGTATTAGAAATTGATATACAGATACCTTCTTTATGTGGTTTCCATTTAAAAGAAAAGAGACAAGACTGTCTGAAGCTTAAGTGTATATGGTACATGATATCAATTTAAATAACCACTTCACATCTGAGACAATCCTCTCTTTCTTATCATTTTAAGGAAACTTCCCCAGATAAGACAGAGGCCCAGGGGACTTTGGAAACTGTCTTTGTTCCTCCAAGTCCTGTTTGTCCTCCCTAGTGACTGCCTCAGAATTTTACAGAGGCTGGCCAGACAAAATCCAACAACTAAAGGACTGCCTTTTAAAGCACATTTCACATGTTCCCTTTTAATGTATGATTACGTTGATTTCAAACATAATTTTTCTCTCTGTTTTTTTTATCTGTCACTGATTTGGGTTTTTAAGGAGAAAAAAAAATGTTAACAAAGACTGAGAAAGAAGACAAAAATCCAAATGTCATTGCCCAGTTGAAATAGGAGCTAAAGTGGAAAAGAAATACTGTCTCCTACCTGAAACCCAGGCTAAACCACCTTCAGCGTGACCTTTCACAGTCTTTAGAATTGGCCTGTGTTTAAATTGCCTGAGCCTAACAGCAAACATTGTTCATTTATTTTTTGTCCAAAACGCACTTGTGTAAAGTATGGCAATGAAAAAAGAACTCTAAAAACACCTTTCTGAGCGCCCCTCCCCCCCCCGCCCCGCTCCACTGCCCAGCTCATTGGAGAGTCTCTTCTGCTCATCTTCTGATCTCATTGTGTTTGAATATTTACCTTGTACCTACTGCAAAACACCCCGCAGGGGGACGCTGAAACCTCAAGCTGTCTCTTCACAACTCTTAATCTGTGTCTGTGTATCATGAAAATGTCTATTCAAAATATCCAAAGTTTCTGAACATCATGCCGTTTATAGTCAATTTACGTGAAAGCTCCAGATATCATATCGTATCAGATCTCTGTTTGCCAAAGTGTTAATGAGCTATGAGAATTTGTATGACATCATATATTTTTGCTTCATTTATTCTTATCACACTTAACAGCCAAGTGTGATAATTAACTTACAGGCATTGAATTAATTTTCTTCCTGAAGCCGGAAAGTAATAATTGGTCATTGTATCTCTTTTATTCAAAAACATCTTCTATCAAATTAATGCTGATTGTGTCTGAAATGATTATTACTCAATTCATTTATGGCAAAACAATATCCATCCTAACGACTTCTAGACATGTAACTAACTGAATCATTCTTACATTTACTGTTTAGCAAGCATATTTTGAAAATGTATGGCTAGAGTGTCATAATAAAATGTTATATCTTTCTTTAGTAATTACATTAAAACTAATCATGTTTGATTAATTGCTTCCTTTGATGTGGTATGTCATTTCTTATGAGGCTTACAGTTATGTCGCATTTTTAGTAGGGACAGTGAGTGTAAAGCACAAACACAGAAAACACCCGGAAAAAATACTTAGTCAAACATCACAGCGATATCTTAGAATTTCTAAGCATTTCAAAGGACTTATGGAAAGCATAGATGAGATTATTAATTGTATAATACATCCATGAGCAATGAACCAGTTAAGTGAGACCCACCCCTTTCACTGGGACCCAACAGTGACATGTAACCCATGATGCAATTATTTGGGAAAATATATTTCATGCCAGGAGATCCAACAGCATCCTAGAAGGCACATACACAAATAGCACTAGATGCACTCCCGTGAGAGATTTTATATAATGTGATCTCTCAGCATTGAGTTATTTTAAGAAATCTACTGACTGAATACCTACCATGGTATCCCACTCACACAAGCATCAGTAGAGGACGTGTTGTGGCATATAGAACTTTCCCTCCTGTTCAAAAGAGTCTGATTTTATTTCCCTTTTTATAAACCTACCTTTAACTCTTGAGAACAATACTAAAAAGTAGACAGGAGTCACGTGATTTGCACTTGGATTTAAGGAAATAAGGCAGATGTTTTCCTTACTGTTGTCTCGCACACCCTTGGTAGCTGACTTCAATTTAACTCCCAATCCTTGTTCCTTTAAAATTGCCCAGGATTTTTTCCACCAACATTCTGCAGCCCCTCTTTCAAATCTCGATGTGGCAAGAGTCTTCTATGTAGCTCTTCCCCTTCCCCGCCCAAGATGACACCTTTCCCCTCCATTTCTATCTGCCTAACCTAGTTACACCCTTTTCTGAAATGTTTTGTGGCTAATGAAGTGAGAGGTTGCTAGGCACGTGATAGAATAGGTTTTCCATCTCGACACCCAGCATCATTAGTCCAAACCCACCAAGGAATAGCTGACCGCTCACAGGCCACTAGGTAAGATCCTGTCCTTCTCTGAAATTCACCTAGGAAACCCTTCCCAAGCTTGCAAGAAAGTTCTGCTATGTTCTGGGAAGCAATCGATCACAGTTTTACCTATGTTTTGGGGTATGGGCGACTGATTTACTTTTTAGTGTTGAATATTGTCCAAGGCCATTTTTCCTCCTGAAGGCTAAAGAACAATTCTTTCCCTGGAAAGTTCTCCATGATTATCTAGACCAAATCATTGCCTTTCATAAAAAGAGAATGTTCCTCACTCTTTCATGAATGTCAGTGATAATTAGCACGAACTGTAACAATGCTAATGGCTAATAATAAGCTACTATAATCTACCTATACTGTGTCATTTATCCTTGTTAAAAAAAAGCATCAAGCACTATCATGACTCTGAAACTAGGAATGGAGGCTCAAACTCACTGATATACTGAAAGTCAAAGACAGTCCAAGCAGACCTGAAGATGATCTGAAAACACAAACGCCTGTGTACTTAAAACGTCATCATTTCCTATTCAATTCAGCTGTAAGAAGGATATAGCATACTAATGGATACTTATTATTCAAGTTCATTTTCAGTGTTAGAGGCAGGAATGTAGCTGCCTGTGTCTTTGAGTTCTGAACCACATGGGAGCACATCATCAAGGTAAATAAGCACAGCAGCGATGTTTGTAAGCTCAACTCTCAACATTGCTTCTGCCCCTTTTCTGCCTGTTTAGGCTGCAGTGCCAATTCTTGAGAGCACTCTGAATAGTGACTGGGAAATTCAAGGGCCAACCAGGCTTGGGATACATTGAGGAGCAAAGTTATGTCTTAGACCCACAATAGTCCAGGGATAAACAATCCCTATATAAGGAAATGTGTAAGTTGAACATGAAGACTCTTATCAGAGATTTGGAAGTTATTCATCTGCTTTCCCCCCCAAAAAAATAGTTTCCAAATTTGTTGAGGTCTCAAGGGCCAATGGCTGAATTGGAGGTTCTGGAGGAAAAACCATATCTTTATCATCTGGAGTTTCATAACATGAACACACCTACACCTCGTCCTTTGCAGTTCACCTTAGCTAAGTCACATGAGAGGCGCCAAACTTTTGAAAACCTATGGAGTTGCTCGGAGTGGTGAGAATAACAAGGGAAATGTTGTTGGCATTTCTTGAGCAGGACCAAGACTTCAGACATGTCACATGAACGAAGACATGTTTATCCTATTTCCCATCATCAGAGTCCAGAATGCAACTTCAACTTATTACAAGTTCAAAGTATTTCTTTCATGGTTCCAACTTAAGCTGAATACAAGGATGAAATCACCATCCACTCAAGGGAAGGTCACAGTGTCCCTTGTTTGGAACCGTTGTATCCACCATTTTGGGTCACCGACAATGGTGAACCTCTCTGGGTTATTGTCCATCTCCTCTCTGCACCTGTATTACACTATGCCACTAGAGTTCTTCACATGGTTGCAAACACCGAGTGGTTTTTGCAACCACTCATGACATTTTTCAGTGCAGTAGTGTCAGGCATTTCAATCTTGTGTGTATTTTGCTGTATGTTCTGTCTCTCGCTGCCACTGCAGCCTGAGCATCTCTGCATCTGTTGAAACTGTATCTCTGACATGGAGTTTCATTTTGGGACAGTAGCATATCAAAAATAATCATTACGAAATTTATCAGAACTGTGCCTCTGATAAAGCAGAAGACCCCAGGACTCAACCTAGGTCATAATGGAAGATGGGTTACAGAGCATTTGTCCCCAAACAGTGAAGAGTCCTCGGCACAACTGAAAACCATCTCCCATTTATAGATAGAGACTAATTCTCCTTGGGATCCAACAAAAAGGAGTGGTTATAATTACTGCAACATCTGGTTTCCAGGGGTTCTTTCCTTCACCCTGTGAAGGATGAGACGACTTTGAAAAGAATACAGCAGTCGCTGGAAGCAGAAACAGCAGTCAGTCGGGTCTAAAACAATTGCAGCTGTGCATCAGAGTCAGAATTGCTTTTGAAGCGCAAGTAACTGGGAGATGCCCCTCTTCTTGCCGTGAAGGAAGAGCTAAAGATTGAGTAACTCCCCTGCCGTTTCCCAACTCAGCTTCGCTTTTTTAACTCAATGCTCCTGCCTACTCCCAACATCCCACAGAGGGAACAGAGGAAAACATTTCTTCTTCCAAACAGAAATTTGAGACCGGAGTCGTAGCAACTTCTCCATTCAAATGCTGTAAAAAGAACCTAATATTCCACCCCATAAACATGGAGCTATTCTCCCAAACCTCAAATCTCTAAAACATGGAAAAGGGGTGAGGGTGGATTTTTTGAGATACTGAAGTAGATAGAAATCGGTAAGCAAAGCAGAGGCACTGTTCATGATTGTGCCACCCTGCCTTGTTTGGCTCAGGACTTCATTGAAGCCACCTTTATGTAACCTAAACTAGGCACAGTTAGAACTCCCCCAGAATCAGATTTCTTCTTTATTTCTCTCGCCTTTAAAGATCATTTGGAAAGGGACATTCCTACCCTTCTCCCATAGCTTAACAAATTGATTCTCTTAGACTGCGGATACTGAGAAGAAGCCTCTGGTATCTCTAGGCCCCACCGCTGTAGTAAAAGCTGTTGTGAAATGCTCTGCTTCTGATTGTGTTAGAACGCGCTGCTTCCTTGTTTGTGCTCACAACTACGGCTCAACATGTTCTGTTTTAAATCTGCTTCCGTAGGGAACTGTATGCCACAGCATCTCTAGTCTCTGGTTTCTGGTTAAGTGTAGCCAACAGGAGGCACTAACAAAGGACGGAGGACTTCCGGAAGGAAGAAAGCAACGTAGTTTCCCCCTTGCTGTCTTTTCCAAAGTCGCAATTTGGTGACCAGAACAAGAAGCGCCTGTCCCTCTACATCCTCTCATGTCGTTTTCCCAAATAAAAGCACAGCCCCTCTCGGTCTCCCTAGCCTTGGGCGTGGTGACTTACTGAGGCTCGTTCGTTCATCTTTGGGTTTCCTCTTCTTCATCTGGCCGCTCATCTCTTTCTCCTCTACATTAAATTCTCTCCTCAAACACCTACCACGGTACCTGCTTTCCTCAGGGATCCTACGCAATAAAACCAGAGACAACGGGAAAAGAACAGTGCGTGCTGACATAGAGCGTACTGCAGTTTAGGGATGATACCAGCCCTCTGCCAGGTGCTTAGGGCAATCCATTGCACAGAGAAACATTGTTGATAAGGTCTGAACACTGCGCTGATCTATGGTTACAGGGATGCAAATTAAAGGGCGTTTGATTCATTTAGCAGAATAATGATAGTGGGTTTATCCCTAGAGTCTGTAAGTTCCACAATCATGGGTTCTTGTCCAGATGTTCAACCCAAAGCACACCTTTCTCTCCTGCGGATCAGACCAGAGGTTCAATCAGAAATCACTTGGTTATCCCCATAGCACGGTTGCTCCTGTTATAACCATGGGTATCTCTTGATAAGCTATTCATTATTTGTAGCTCATGAGTCACACAACTGGATGCAGCTGCTGATGACTTTCTTCCTGCAGCAGCCACAGTAGCACCCTCCAGGAGTACGAAAGCTAGTTAACTAGGTCAAAAGTTCTGGGTCAGCACCATCTTGGTGTCTCGGCACCCAGAGCCCAAAGTGTGCGTAGTGTCTTCAGCAATAGAGTCTTACCATCAACCTCTTATGGGAAATATATATTTTTTAATTCCATATATATAATATATAATTTAATTCCATAAATTACAATGACTTCCTATAAGTACTAATTGGGTCAATCTATAATTATATAGATGAGATACTGTTAACATGAGTAATATAATATATATTATGCATATATATGCTTATATACATACACATATATAAAGTTTATGAAATATAGGTTCCCATACTGATTTTCAAATACTCTTAGTGTTACCTATCCCCTTCTCCCGACCTCTCTCATACCCTCCCCTCTACAGGTGAGTCATAGGAACAGGAAGGTCATTGTCATGACCGTCATTATCACCTCTTCTCTTGTTGTTACCAAGAATGAGAAAACTGTTAGGTGCGGTGGCCCATACATTTAATCCCAGCACCTCGGAGGCAGTGGCAAGCGGATCTCTGTGAGTCTGAGGCCCACCTTAATCTGTACAGCCAGTTCCAGGCCAGCCAAGGCTATACAGTGATATTCCTGTTGATAAAAGAGAGGGTGAAGGGTGAATGAAAAGCAGAAAGAACAAAGGAAGGGCCCGGCTGTTCCTAGGTGTGGTGGAGGAGAAGGTTTATTTGGGATACGAGGGAGAGCACAGCCAGAGGCAGAGACAGAAACATCTGGGATAGTCCTGTGCAGGGTCATGTGAGGAGGGGCAGGAGGGGAGAACCAGATCAAGAGGCCATGAAAGTAAAGGGCAGCTGGAGGTAGGGCAGCCCGACCCTGGGGTAGAGAAGTTTAGTGTGCTTCTCACAACTGACCCATCTCCATTGGCTTTCTCTGGCTTCTCCTATATAAATGCACTAACTCATGATCCCAATTTTTCTCATACTAACTAAGTGACTGCTTTTTATTTCCTAATCCTGTTCTCCTCAGCAACATCAGTTTAAAGTACTGGTAGGGATTCTTGTACCATGCTGTGGGATGATACGCTTGTCCACTGTAAAGATTTGTCACTCATATCTGTTTAATGAAATGCTGATTGGCCAGTAGCCGGGCAGGAAGTATAGGCAGGGTGACCAGACTAAAAGAATTATGGGAAGAGGAAGGCGGAGAGTCAGTTGCCACCCAGATGCAGAGGAGGCAATATAAGGATACCTCACTGAGAAAAGGTACCAAGTCACATGGCTAAACATAGACAAGAATTATGTGTTAAATTTAAGAATTAAGAGCTAGTTAATCATAAGCCTGAGCTAATAGACCAAGCAGTTTATAATTAACATAAGCCTCTGTGTGTTTCTTTGGGACTGAACAGCGGCGGGACTGGGCGGGACAGATATCTTCCATCTACCGTACCACACAACAAACACAGATTTCCAAGTGGGGCATTTCCTCATTGTGCTATTGTAATTCTTTCTCTTTCCTCACCCCATACTAGGCAGAAGAGCTCCTGTTCCTCAGTCTCATGATCTCTAACTTCTCCTGTGACGGTGTCAGGATAGCATCACCTTATCACCCAAATGAGCACTCCTGTCAGTGCAGTCAACTCAATGTATGTGAATTAGTTGCTCCTTGTTATGCCCAAACACATATTTTTCTAGTTTTTTAATTAAATTCATCAACATGTCTCTGTAGTTATTCTGCATTTATTCTTTTATATTTAGGCATGTATTCCATAGCATAGTCCTCTAAGGTATCAATCTTACTTCTAGTAGCCTGTTCATTGGTATTTGGCCTCTCACCCTGTAGTCTTCAATGGTTTAATGTCCCCAGTGTGACAAACTCTAATTCCCTGAAAGAAAAGGCAGTCTGTTCTCAAGTTTATATTAAACCATGAAGATTTCTTATGAGTCTTTCAAAATACATGAAACATTCTTCTGAATCCTTTTTGGGGGAAGAGCTCATTCCTATGGGACCCTGTGATATATCAGTTGGCTGGAAAGTAATTTGGGAACCTCTAAGATCAATTTCTGAAAATGCAGTATCCACAGAAACAGACTTCAGATAGTACTCCCAAAAAGCCTTGCTAATGGTTTATATGGCAGAAGTCCTCTGGATTCTTATCTCAGGGCTAACTTATAGATGTCATCATTCCTTTGGAAGGCATGGAATATTGGATGCTGTATCCTTGTATGACAACTGCCCAAGAGTTTTAGACATGCAAGTATTTTCTCAGAAAGAGAAATACACGTGTATCATCCATCGAGCTGAAGCAGCCTGATGGGATGGGGAAAATCGGTCAGCGCAAGGTTTGCTTCCAGTCTTTGAGGCACACTCGCTGCTCTCCAGGATTTATTTGTATGTTACAAAGTCAGCTTCGAAAATCAAACAGTAATACTCCCGCACGGGTAAGGAGACACTGATGGCAAAGGCCCATGCATTCCTGGACCACCATACTGGCCCAGGAGAGCCAGATGGGGGTGGAGACACATGTGATAGCTCCATGTGCATCTGGTTAGGATACTGTCTCTGCAAATACGATCTCCCAAGAGTTGAGCGAGAAAGGCAGATGGTGCTTCTCAAAGCAGCAGCCCAGAGAAACCCGTCTGAACCTGTTTATTCCAGTGGCTTTAATGGACTGTACGCAGCCCCTCATACTTTCTCACTAGGCCCTCTTGGGACAAAGCTTCACGGTTTTGAGACGGGTTAGATGGGATTAGGGGTGAAGTCTGTGAACCATGGAATACTGTTTTCCTCTTCATGAAACTCACGGGCCCTTCTGGGGATCAAACCCGTGACCTTGGGCTCATTAGCACTTTACTTCAAACATGCCCAAAACAAATACAGGTTTGAAGCCAGAGAAGCATCAAACCACACATAAGAATGTAATCAACCGAGCCAGGGGGAAACATATAAAGTAAACACTTTCTGTACAGGCAGAAAGAGCAACTTTGGAAAGAACCTACATTCTCTGAGACCCTTCATCACTTCAAAGCTTACTGGAAATTCCCACTGAGACATCTTCTAACGCTTTTGTCTTCAACCCATTTTTTTTTCCCCTCAGTGTCTGCCTCGAAAAGTGATTTCCCATTTGGAACTTACAGCCTGTGTAGTACCCTCACCCAGTAACTACTTCAGACCTTGAAGTTGTCCTTCATGATGAATTCAACCTCCCAATGCACATTTAGATTAGATTAGCCCGGGGAGGCGACTGTTCAAACATTTGCCGTTATTTCTGCTTCCACCTGTCCCCCAAAGCGGTAGCTTAATCCAACCCTCACTGCCTTTCTAGACAGTTGTGACGGCAGTCAACTGCCTCTACTCTCTTCAATTCATTGTGAAAAATCAGTCACAAAAGTCTTGCTTAGCACAACTCAAATCCCATCACTGCCCAGAGGCTACTATTCTAGCTTATTCTTTGCTTTGCTATCTATTGTTATCTTAGCAACCCATATGCCTTTGCATCCCAGTTGCCCTGCCGTTTACTTCCTTTTCCCTTTCCATGGATTTAGACCTTCGGATAGCCAGCCATTCTGCTATTCTAGGCTACTTCAGACCCTGTGGACTCTATTTCTGTTGAATTCTTGGATCCCATATTGCAATGTTATCAAGAGCCTTCTCCACCATCAAACACTAGATTGCTTTGGTCTATGGCATTCTTCTCTACAAACCATACTATAAACTCATGGGAGGTAAGGATTTGGCATTTATGCCACAGGCAATTTTTGGAGACCGAATATATGGGAGGTTCTATTCTAGGAACGTAGCTATATGGAAATCAGATTTACATGATAGTCATGGAGAGATGGACAATTAGAATAATCCATGAGCACAGTGTGTATCAACTTTTCCTGCATAGATGTAGGGGGGTGTCAATTCCCTCCAGATAGAGCACCAATGAAACAACTCCACCCACGCCTGGCTTGGTACTACAGGTCATTTTGGAGGAGCAAGCTTATCTTTGAGGTGGCTGAGCTACAAAGAGAGCTCCCCAAGCACCTCTCAGGGATGGTTAAGTGCTTTCGTATCCTCAGAGAGGTGATGAGCTCTCCCTTGAACTGCCTCCTTAGCCATCCGCAGAAAAGTTTCAGGAACCCTTGCTCCATTCTCTAGCCGAATGCTGGTGGACTACACGAGTAGGCACAGCTTCTCTACATCAAGATGACGATAACCAAATGACTTGCCCAGGGGACAACATGCAACAAGGTATTCACAAAATTTAGAGTAAAGAGACCAGGAGGACACCGTGATAAAACTGCGGCGTGAACTACCGCTATGAAGTAAGCTCTTCTCTGGGGCCAGGCAGTGTAACAAGGAAAGAGAATGTCTTCGAATTATATGTGCTTCTGTGTACGTGCTCATTCTTTATATGTAGGCATACATGTGTGCATATATACCCATACACGTCAGAATTCAATCTTGGGGTGTTCCTTGGCTGCCATTACCTAGCTTTTTGATAAAGAAACTTCACTAGTCTGGTACTTGCCAATTAAGCTAGGCTAGCTAGATAGTAAACCGCCAAGAATTCACCTGTCTCTGTCTCTTTAGTGCTGAGATTAGAAGCATGAACCACTATGCCTAGCTTTACGTCCATTCTAGGGATCAAATTCAGGTCCCCATGCCTGGATATTGAGTACTTCACCAACTGAACTATCTCCCAGCCCCAGGACATTGAACTCACTCAAAATAATTGATTCCCCAAACCTGGCTGGAGAATGTTGTGCTAGAATATAGGATCTCTCCCTCCATACAAGCCTTGCCAGACTTGTGTCCTCTTTAGAAATTCTGTCCCAACTTTCTTTGTGATCACCCCCTCAGCTCTAATAACACTGTCCACTACGGCAGAAACTGCATTCTCAAAATAGACCTGGTGCAAACATGGATGCGTACGATTATAAAATACCAGATTTCAAAGACTCACCATGACCAACAATGACAACAACAATCGAAAAAAAAGTAACTTTTCCTGGGGACTTGTGAATAAATGTCTGTTCACCCCAGATGAGCAACAAAGACAGAACAAAGAAATGGCTCCACCCAAGTCCAGCTTAGTGAACTTAGTGCATTGGGATTGCTTGCTTATAGGAACATGGATGACTCAAAATAGCTGCTTTCCCAAAAAGCCTGCCCCAGCATCAGGACTTGTAGGCCGTTCAGCTGGGCGGTGAGTATCCTCTTCCCAACGGTTATTACTACCTGCTTAGCCTTGAGGGATGGGGAGTGACTTGGATGGCTAACAAGTTTCAGGAACTTCCTGTAAGCTCTACATTGTTTACTTCCGTAGCCTTTCACAGTTCATCTGCTTTCTCCCATCTTATCAAATCTCTCTCCACTATGAACTGTTACTTCAGAGGAAATTGTTACACAACACTAATTAGTAATTTATGCTGATTGTGTATTGGAATGATACAAGTTACTTCTCATGAGTTAAATTGTTGAGTAATGTTTCATTTGTGCTTTGTTTAGCGGTTTACTTTTTACAAAGTGACAACTAAAGAAATCATTACATGAAGCTTGCACTCTGGGCTACCTCAGTTTTTTAAAATTTCTGTTTATATTTATGTTTGATCTCTGTGTGGGGGGTCTAGGTGTATTGGGGGTGCAGAGGGCATAATGCCAGAATGGACATGTGGAGGTCAAAGGACAACTTTCTCTTTCCTCCATGTGACTGCAGGACACTGAACTCAGGTCATCCACCACCACCCCCAGCCCCTCACCAGCCCTCACCACTGCCACACCCAGCCCCTCACCAGCCCTCACCACTGCCACACCCAGCCCTCACCACTGCCACCCCAGACCCTCACCACCACCCCAGCCCCTCCCCAGCCCTCACTACTGCTACCCCAGACCCTCACCAGCCCTCACCACCATCACCACCACCCCCTTTACAGTCTGGCTTTCCTATTTCCATCAAAGGCTCCTTTCCAACATCGCAGATTTAAAAGGTCCTGAGTCTCCATCTTTCCTCATAGTTTTTTTTTTAACCTTTAACTGAGTCTGGGGCAGCTTCCTCTTGTCTCTCTGTTCTTGCCACTGCCTTAACATATCTAAGGACAACTTCTCATTGCTTCCGTACCTCCTCCTTCCTCTCCCCTCACTAACCGATACCTCCCTGTCAATTTTCCTAATTTACTACCAAAATCAAAGAGTGATCCACTCAAAGGAATCTTTGGGCTCCTTCCAGGTTCCTTCAAAGTGTGACAGATGAGGTCTGAGGAGTTCTGCCTGACTGGCATGGACTAGTCCACTTCTCACATGCACAACCGCATGTAACTGACCCAACAACATTCTTATTAAATATGCTTTGCAGATGGAGATCAAAGTGCAGCACTATCTGTGAGCCCATTTGGTCCCAGAAGCCTTGCTCTTAAGTTCTTTTAAATTATTAAAATGACCAGGGAAAGTCCTCACCATCCCCTTCCTTGAAAGAGTGCTTCTCTCTAGACAAGTAGACAATTCTTACTGTCTGCCAAGTGGTTCCGGTGAAAAGTCTGAGTTATTTTTTATCTCTTTCCCTTTCTCTCCCATTCCAAGTAGAATCCATTAACAAATTCTATAATCTTTCTCTGACAAAAAAATATATCTCCGATCTAATTTCCCATGATCATCATGCATATATCACCATATAGATGCTCCCTCAGTGTAATTGAATTTTAATATGATTCTTTACTAATACAGTGAGTTGAACTATATCCCTTAGTAAGGTATATACAAGTCTTTCTTATCTACTGCCGACAGTGGGTATCTGGAGATGAGAGTCTTGGCTGGTGGATTAGTTAAGACTCTCAGGACATAGTCATCCCGGACCTAGGCAGGCTCTAAATTCTGTGATTAAGGTCTTTCTGAGAGCAAAGAGAAGGACTGGAAAAGAGGGACACAGACACATGGATGACACCATGGGCCCAGATTGAACCAATTCTACAAGTTCAAGATGCCAGAAGCTGCCAAAATTGGCCAAAGCAAAAAGAAGTTCTTTCCCTGAGTCTTCAGAGAGAGATGGCCCGGCAGGCACCTTGACTCTATCTCTGAAGCTATAAAGAGAAAACCTCTGTTGTCTTAATCTATGTGGTTTGTGTTGCTTCGTTATGGCAGCTCTAACCACCTACTCTTCTGTCCTATCTCGTGTCTGTCTGTTTGGATTTTACAGACATTCTCTCATACTATAGGCTCAGACCAAGCTCAAGACTCACTATGTTAGGGTTGCCTGCAACTCAAGCTGCTTCTCCAGCCTCAGCCCCGCAAGTGCTCATTACAGGCATCCCCAACCACCGGCAGTTCATGATTTCTTAAAGGGGACTCCATAGCTGCTTCTTCATTAAAGCTATAGAACTTTAAATTCCACCCTAAAAGTAAATATTACAACAAACTGCAAAATCAACAACTCTTCTTGGATTTGTAAGAAAGAGCCCAAGGCATATCACAGCCCCCAAGATTGGAGACAGGTAGATATAGACTCACAAACAGAAACTGTAGGAGGCATGGCTGGGATAGCAAACCATGGAATATAAAGGACTGAGTACTGGAGACTTGGCACTGCCCATTCATTCTGAGAGCTACAAACTCCAAGTCAGCTCTAGGATCCCCCTACGGTATTCTGAGATTGACTATTGGAAACTCAGCCAGGTTCCAACAGAAGTTTCAGAGGAAAACCCTCTCCTTCTTGCAACAAAGAAGTGGGCATTGTACCAGGAGACACTAGCAGACCACAGCCTGGTTTGTTAGGCCTCTCTGCCACTCCTGGAGAAAGAAAGATCTTGAAGAGCGCCTATGGGGCTGAGAGCCCAGGACACAGGCTCACAAAGCAACTTCCACAGGACTGTGTGCTGTTTTCCTTCCCCAGTTTTTGAGCATCACATCCTCACAGCCCTGAAGACCTATTTACCTTCTTTTACCCAGCTATCAGCGCAGATTCATGGGATGCATGGATGAATTAATGAACAGTTGGGTTGAGGCCTGAGAAAAATTAGATTAAGATTTTATGAAGGATCTGAGATTATAACCTGAATGATAAAAATGCCGATAGCAAAACAAAAATTAAAGGACTATTTTATTGCCCCTAATCTCATAATTCTTTGGTTCTGTTTTGAGTCTCTGAAGTTTTTTCTTGAGGCATAAATATTTTCTAAAAATTTATAGTATTAAAATATACATTTTAAAGTTTTATCATGATATTAATGGTCATATAGATAATAACTAATTGTATAAAAAGGTTCCATCTATCTTCCTGTACTTGATTTCAGTTTTGAGTCTATCAGGTAACTAGG
The DNA here is from genome assembly GCA_001685075.1 of Bramus lutescens. Classification (NCBI taxonomy): domain Eukaryota; kingdom Metazoa; phylum Chordata; class Mammalia; order Rodentia; family Cricetidae; genus Bramus; species Bramus lutescens. The sequence goes on along the minus strand of LOEQ01003255.1, from coordinate 46,941 downwards.
AATTATGTCTTTGTACTCTGGATGTACATTACAAATATTGATCCTTTAACTTCTTTGAGATCTGCTGCACATGGCATGTAAATTGTTTAAGTCTTCTGCAGTGAACCAAGACCATGCTTAACAGTGACATTGGACATCTCCATAAGAAGGATGGAGCCCCTCAGTGATGTTTCCACCAAGACCATGATAACACCACTAAGCTGAAAACCACCACCTAAAGATCGGCCTGGGCTACAAATTTCTTAGAAAAATTTAGAGGTGGCTAGCAGAGATGACACAGCCTACTCTAGCCAGTACTTCAAGCCCTGCACTTTTCCATTATGTAGAGAATGGGCAACAAATGATTCAGCTACCTCTCCCAGGACTTGACAATTAATGCAATTTTTTTCTTTTCAGGATTTCCTAAAGATGCCATTGCCACAAGGCAGCAGAAAGTAAATTTAAGAATACAATGCTCACATTCCCAAGAGGTGGGGTGGGTGGTTTTTGGTCATTCAATAGATTATGGATATTTGTTATTGTGTAGGGGGGCTTGGTTATAAATTGTTATTGGTCATGATCAGGAAGAAAACTGAGCAAAGGAGATTAGATTTAGACAGTGTTCATGTTTTGAAAAAAAGGAGAGATGTAGATATAGGATGTAAGAGTAGATTATTGGATCTATTCAGAAAAGAAATAAGGGGGGATTTAGAAATAAGATTAAAAGGTGGATATAGAAATAGGATTAAAAGGTAGATTATCGAATCTACTTTTAAACCAAAAAAGCAACTATTAGTTTTAAATATTTTACATTGGTTCAGATTTTTTGTATATTAATACAAAATTGAGATTGTTTTGTTAGAATACCGCACATAAATTTCTGATCTTGTTCAAGGTATGGTGCCTATGAAAGTCATTTAACAATGCAATGCATATTTCTAGCCCTTGATAGTTATTATTACCGACTATTTAAGATAATAAGGAAACACAGGTTAGCAATTAGTCACCTGTTACAATTGAACTTGTAGCCATACTAAGTATATTTTTAAGGTCAAACAGAGATATGTTTAAATATCAAACACTTCAGAGATCTACAGAATATGGCATTTAAGATATTTAATAACATGGCTTCTTTTCTTTATGACAATGAGATATATCTGCTCCTGGCAACACCAGTTTACTTCAGAGAAGATAATGGGCATCAAAGAAACTCCAACATAGTTTACTTTCTTTATGGCAAAGGTAAGAAAGTATTCTTGCCTTGACTGCTGACATTATGCTCTACAATTTGGACAAGCAGGACATAAAAGAAAGGACTGTCAAACTTTACCAAGACAAGGTAGAATAGCCCTTCACACGTATATGTGTAAGGAGGGATGCATGAAGTTGTTTATTGCATCTTTTTTGCCAGATCAATACCTGTGAACATTAAAGTCCACAGGAGGAGATACTTGGCTCATAATTAAGGACCTGGGAATGACCTTCCTTAATCCTCTCTATACTACTGTAAAGGAAAATTTCTCTCTCAGAATTCCAGAGTCTGAGAAGTCCAAGATGAAGACAGATGTCAACTGATTTGCTCTCTGCTTCCAAAACTGTCTTCCTGCTGCGTCCTACAGAGGGCACAGAGATAGGCAAAGTGGGAAATGACAGGGACTAAGCCACCTCCTCCCAGCCTGGTAATAAGGCATTTGTCCATTCATAATGATAGAGTTTTCATGAACTGATCACTGCTGGACAGGACAACACCGCCACAGCGGGGTGTCTCAGTAACTTCATTTCAGGCAACGTTAAGAGTCTGAGAATGTTCATGATCAGGAACAGGCAGAAGCCTTTGCAAAGAATGGGAGGAATGTCCACAAGGTATATACTTGGAATTCCAACACAAGCTATTAAATGAAAAGTAGGGTATAAAAGAATATCCAAAGTAGTGTATCACATACATGGTAAACAAAACCAGTTTGTTTCCTGTTGAAAGAATAAAAACTAGGTGTATAGATGGATGGATTTTTTTAATCAAATTATTATGTGTGGTTTTTTAACCTTTTTGCTGTTTTTT
>LOEQ01003254.1:300144-321599 GCA_001685075.1 Bramus lutescens | reverse complement strand
TTTGGAGATTCTCTCCACATGCTTTATTAGTTGGATTTCCACATTAGCAAGTTACATGAAACACAATCAATATCACAGAGGCCACAGCATAATTAAAGACAAAGATGAGGCCTCTACAGCTTGCTGGCACAGAAACCTGAAGGGAATAAGGTATTGTTCTCTAATTTGTGGAAGCCAAATCCTGGCTAGAAAGAAAGACAAATATGATGACAATTATTGACTTACTGGAGGTCCCTTCCGAAATATATACTCAATTTTCAATTACGATAGCTGCTGATAACGGAAAAAGAGATCAGTCATAAAATGGTTATATTTCACAAGTCAGTAGGATGACAACGTGGAGTGTATTTGACTCCTTTGAGAAGACATTAATTACCTGAGAAGATAGTGTAAACATGACATACACTGGTATTTATAGGTGAGGCTTTGAAATTTCAATTTCTTCCCAGTGAGCAAAAGGGGAACATGGTGATTTGTTGCTCTGAATTTCACACGCCATTCTTTCCAAAGTGACTCAGCTGTGGCCCTACTTTGGATTCACTCACCAAATAAATGTTGAATTTATGCAGTACAGGACCAACACAAAAAAATCTTTTCCAAACAAATGTGGTATTTGATAGCCCAAATCTGAGTCATACTTGTTCCAATAAGTCCTTTTTATTGGTGAGTTTTACTACCTATCCATTTTTTATTCCCTTCAGATTTTGCTCATGTGGATTGCAGTGTTTCACATTTTAGGGCTTCACAGAAACCCTGAACGCACCTCCTGAGTGTTCTGGTTCCCAAGGACCTTCACCAGGCCGCTGTGAAGAGAAAGCTCTGCTCTCAGCTGGCCTCAGAGTTGACTCTAGTCTGTGGAATTTGTGGATTCTGTCTCTGACTAGAATCGCATTACCCCTCTCCTCACGCTCTGCACCCTCTCTGGCATCAGGTCGACCCAGGTCCTTTTTCTGGACTATGTTCGCAATCTCAGCTAGCGGGTCTGAACCGGAGTCTGCCTTCTCTGCAGGGTTATGTCTGTGCACATGAACCACACCTTCCCTCTCTCCTAGCAGCTTGGAAAGCAGTGAATAGAAACCACCTGTGGGGGGAAAAAGAGAGAGAGAGAGAGAAATAGGCAGAGTGTTTACCAGACAGATTTACAAAACCTGGTTCGTTAGAAACATTTCTTGATTGCGACATTGGCTGAGAAGCAAGGGTGTTTTCAGACTTCGATATAGAGAAGGGATGGAGGGATGGGAGAGACAGAGGAGGGGACAGAGAGAAGAGGGAACTCAAGCACTGGTATTACAGTTTACATTTCATTGCTATACCATCTTCTACCTGCTACTTCACATGCACTGTGGCCATCGGCGTATTAGCAGAAACGAAACAAAATTACTCACACGGGGTTGCGTGGCATGTTTTAATCATTGGCCTTCATAGAACAGTTTAACTGATATGGGAATTAAGAATTTAGGAATCCATCAGATTTCATAAATAAAAATAGCCACCACTGCGATAAAGAAAGCTGTCATCACAACCAAACAATTTAAGTTGGTCTTTAAAACCTGCTAAAAAAATAAGCTACAAGGAATCAAATACTTTTTTTTAAGACTATTTGTGGAACATAACCAATCAATCAGACATGTGAACATGTGACAACTGAGAAGCCAGTCTTAGGGTTTCCCTACAGCTAGCATGAGTAGATCCAATTGCTTCTCTAAAGCAGTAAGTGGAGCAGCTCTAGAATTATTATTATTTTTTTGATGTAAGAATCCTTTAAAAGCAGTTGGAAACAAAAAACATAAAAGAAAAAAAACCCTGAAAATCATTAGCTGAATCATCACTAAGTGTTTTTTCATATTAAAGAATGAACATGGGTAGGATTTTATGAAAACAGGCCATGCATAAATTGTAGTTAGGTACAATATCAAAAGAAAGCCCATATAGTATCTTAATTATCATCATATCATCATTTACATGAACAAACCCATTACATCTGCTATGTGAATGGAAAATACACATGTGGTCTCCCGGCAACCTCTTATGTTTTCCTGCTCTCAAGCTATTCTACATGTTGGCTGCTAGGAAACCATGATTATAGATTTTGATTGCCTACGTTTAACTGCATCTACAGCACCACTGGATAACTTTTATATCTTTTTTTTTTCAGGGCCATGTGAAGCCAAAAGTCATAAATGGTTTGCTGTAAGCCACTGACGAATATAATCTTAAGACATTTGTGCAAGGGGATCCAAAGTCTTTCCAAACTTACACTAACACACTTGTCAGAGTTACAAATAATCTTGGCTTAGCAATTCAAAGTAGGTTTGAAATTGTTGCTAATGAAATCAGCTTATCCTAGGTGAAATTTTCAATCAGAAAAAAATTCCTAACTAATGGGGGCAATCTCTTCAAAATAATAAAACCAAATCATTGCTCAACCAAATGGGTTAGGTCACAGTCATACTCTGCCTTCCAGAAGAAAGTTCATCCACTTCAGCTAAATTTTTCTCTCATCATGCTTGAGTAACGAGATATTTCACACAGAAAATAAAATACAATCTTATTTCAAGAAGAGGTAAAGCACATAATTTCAAAGCTAAATCAATGTCATCAGGTTAAGACAAAAGCAGAAACACAGACTGAACACTTTGCCTAGCCTATCAGCTTCATCAAAGTCGAAAAGTGGTCGCGGAACACTCTGGTCCCTTTGAAAAAGTCATTTGAAATCATCTTTAGGTTAGGAAAGTAAAATGTTAAAGCAACATGACAGCCTTGGCTGCACTGGGCTGTGAAAACACAGCTCCGGAGACCACTAGATGGCTGTCTCACTATCTCCCAATTTCTTTCTTTAATGCAGGAAGCTGACAAGTCAACCATTCTCTTCCTTTCTCTTTCTCGCCCTCTCTCCAGGATGCTCATGGACAGATAGGATCTTGAGTTGGGTAGCTGTTTTTCTTAAGCACACTAAGATCTGTGGAACTATGTCTGATGAGCTATGAGACGGAGCAGGACATGAACAGAAGAGGTTGGCTGGGAAAGATTTTCTCCTATTGTGTAAACTGTTTCGACTCTGCGGATGGTTTCTTTTGCTGTGCGGGAGCTGTTCAATCTCACATAACCCCAACTGTCAGCTCCTGCTCTTCTCTAGCTGCTGGAGTCCTTTGCAGAATTTCCTTGTCTATATTTATACATGGAAGGGTTTTGCTCAAGCTTTCCTTTGTCATTTTCAGAATTTCTTATCTTCCATTAGGGTCTTTGATCCACTTTCAATTGAACTGGGTAACTGATAAGGATCTAATTGAATTCTTCTACATACTGCCATCCAGTTTTCCCAACATCATTTATTGAAGATGCTCCAGTGCATGTTTTTGATATCTTTGTGTCAAAAGGTGGCTGTTTAAGAGTGCATAGGGCTGAGCAGATGGAAGGAAGGAGAGTATTGAGGGGAAGGTTGAGTAAAAATAAAGATACATGAAAAGGCTATATGGAAACTCACTGTTTTATGAGCTAATTTAGAAACGTAATTTTTAAAGGAGTTTGAACTGAGATAGCATGTATGAATGGATAGTGCTGCTCCCAGAAGTCAAAGAGTATTAAACAAAAATCCCAGAACCAGGCACGAGACACCTCCCCATGAGCTCTTTGTCAGGGAGGCTCTTAGAGCTCCCAAAGCAATAAAGGCTCTTGTTCTTGGTTACCCAACAGAACTAGATGCTAAGAACCTAAGATACTATTCACTTTTGTTATGTGATATAGAGAAAGCAAGCTGGCACTGAGCTGGAGACTTCTCTGTGGGCTAGCTTTCATAGTGCTAGAACTTCCTCTCAGGCAGTGGGATCTGGTGGAGTTGGTGACGTGAACCTAGGACCCCAGCTGGAAGGTGGTGGTAAGGTGACTGGCAGAGAGGTGGTAAGCTGGCTGCGGGGGTAGCAAGGATACTTCCACACACACAGATCACTGACGCTCTCAGTGGGCAGTGGTTAGTGTAGTGACCCATCACTGATAAAAAATGCGGATAACTGGCTGCTCAATGGTCACTATAAGTAGGTCAAGTGCATCACTTGCTCCATGGTTCAGACGTAATTACAGAAGAGGCCGAAGACAGAATCTGAGAGCCAGAAAATGGGAAAAAGCGGCTGTGAAATGCTGTCCTGTGCCCTGACTACTGCCCTCATGAACTCAGAGCAGCTGGAGCTACTAGAAAAGACGGAACACTAGCATTCCATCATGGATGGAGGACTCATGGTGGCCAACCTGTAGACGAACTATTGGCAAGTACAGGCATGGGGGAGGAGGAGATCATTTTCTTCAGTGGACATGGTTAGCCATGTCCCAGTTAATAACACTACACCTGTGATCATTTAACAACCCCAATCAGACTCAGTGGCTCTTTTATAAACATGAATAAAGGAGTGGGGGGTGTTTCTGGGAAGAAGGGGTCCAGAGGAAGTGAGATTGCATAAAACTGGAGTAAACATGTTAAAGCAGATTACATGCATGTATATACTGTCAGAGGATAAATCAAAAAATTTTCAAAAATTATAGGTGACTTGCTTTGCTGTTGGGTTACTTCTGGGTCTTCTATTCCATTGGTTCACATGTCTTTAAAGTCCACATATGAAGAGGAAGCTATGACTAATTAGGTCTACTGGATGGCCAGTCCTACCTGTATTCCTTCACATCTTCATCTTTTCTACCTAGATCTTCTCTTCGCCTCACTGAAGGCGTCAGTGCTCATGGAGGATGGACTGGGTAAGGCTCTGATTTTGATGCCCGATGCTGAATGCATAAAAAGGATGCATCCTCTGCTGTCTGGTGATGGATGGAGCCACACCTCCTTAGAGCCTCCTCGGTTATAAAACACAGACTGTTATCCTTCGCAGTCTTACATCTCTCCGCTTAGAAGTTCCGACACATGCATGTGCTCACATGCATACACCCCCTACACAATTTTAAAAAAATCTTTAAAAAAATCCCTGCATCTGATATTTTCTCCTTTAATGCCCCTTTTCAGATATCGGAACCTTGACATGTTTAAAAGTAAGTTATTTCTCTGCCTTCCATTTCTATACTTTTTTCATAATTATGCTCTTACTCCAAAACGCTGAATTTTCCCTTCTCTCTCAAGTGACCACTAAGTCCAAATTATACTGATAAGGAGCAACTTTTGCTTGGTGACCACAGCACTCATCAGGGATTCCCATCATCCTCTGGTTATCAGGCTGAGGGAAAGGATGCTCTCTTTCCTCCCAACAGACCCCAATTCTGGTCTGAACTTGAAACCGACCACGAGAAGTTGAAATCTCTCCCCCTCTGCTGACTGGCTTGTGACTCGGAGAGCCCGTCTCCTCAGAGCTCTCTAGTTATAGTCCAGATACCTTCCTCTCGCCTCTGTCCACCTGTGCATTTCTGAGTGGCTTTCTCCAGTTCTATTCTGAGACTCTCTACTAAAATAATCACATAATTTATTTCCAACTGGGATACTTTGGGTCAGGCAGAACATTTTATTAATATTTATGCTAGGGAAAATGTGGAGGATCCTGGGAAGCGGTTTGCTACCATATCTGTGGCTGACCGATCACAGTCATTCCAGGGGCTTCCAGCCCACGTAGAACAGCAACAGTAGCCACTCTGTTTTAGGTTAGCATCACCCCATAACTTTGCTAACTCCTCATGTAATTTAACATATTTCAACTCGGTGACATAGTCTCTATTATTTCCCAGCTGGTAGGAAGTGAAGCAGGGACTCTAAACTTACTGAGATCCATTCTACTGAGGTTTGGATACACTGTGGCTCCTAAGTATTTGCAGGCCAACAATTATTTCTTTTTCCTAATTATCAACAAGGTGGAAATTTAATCAGATTACTGCATAATATCTCAGAATTCTATAGAAAGAAGTCCATTCACAGATACATGTCCATTCAGAGGGTGGGCTAAGTAAAACTCTTTTTAAAACACAGCTACATTTCTTTAGGCATTTTGTTATAGTAACACAGCTGACAAATCCACCTTCTAAGCTGTTCACTGCACTGGATCTGGAATCCTTTCTCTCGTTCAAAGGGGACTTCCGACAAATTTGCTTCCAATCCAACAGTCTACACTGTTTTTCTTTTAAATTGTCTTCTTTCCTGGTTCAGAAGCCAGGTTTACTTTTGGAAGAACTAACTTTCTCTTTGTTCCAACCTGTTGATAATATAACACTAGGAGCTCGTAAACAAATTGGGGCGCGTTCACAGCAGTCATTTTGTGAAATGAGCTGAAGGATAATGACTAGTTTCTCTGTTGTGGAACAGAAGAGGAGCGCTTGGTTTGCCTCCTCAGTTTTACCTACCGCCATCAACATAACCTTTTATGCACTATCCAATCCTCCACAACGTGCTAAAGTGTTCTTACACATCTAACTCATCTCTGGGAATGCAGAAATTATGATACAAATGTCAATAGCGAAAAACTTCTTTTCTCATCCACTACCACACTCCCACTGTTCAGTGCAGTCCTTATCACGGGAGTGCCTAATAAATGGTTCTAGGGTTTTACGAAAGTAGCTCCTGTAAGATGTTGCCTCTGCTTCTGTGTCAGCAGAGACAGTTTTTTTTTTTCTGTTTTGCCTTTATAATGCTATCCTGCAGAGAGATCCCATTTGTTTCTCCAACATCCACCAAGCCTTTGATTCTTATAAAATGCACAGGCATTTATATTTAGATGCAATTTATATATAGATGTAATTGGACTGAGACAGTTTGATATTTGAAAAGCCCAATTAGAGTAGCAGCTGATGAGCTGAGGTAGCCGGAGTTCACAGTCCACAGATGCAAACAACAACTAAACTCGAAATTTCTAGCAGTGTGTGCTTACATTAACCACCTAATGGAACAATGAGGCTTTTCTACTTGGTGGGAACCGTTTACTATTCCTTGCTCCCGGAGAGGAATTTCCTTTGTTTACGTCCGAGAACATGATGAGAATACACTAAAATAAATGCAAACATACACTGGAAAAAAACATGAAGACTGAGCCATGAGGCCAGATGTGGTGGCTCATACTTGTAATTCCAGCACTCAGCAGGCTCAGGCTGGGAGATTATAGGTCTAGGTTAGCACGGGCTATATAACATTTTAGGCCAGCTCGGGGTAGAGAATAACATTTTCTCAAAAAAAAAATAGATAAAAGAGGGGAAAACGGAAAAAATAGAAGAGAAAAATTGCTGTGAAGTTACTTTTAAATAAAGATAATTGGATTAAAAAAACAATTGCCTTTAACTTATAGAAAATGTAAAATCTGAACTGTGGCAGATGGTTCACCTTAAAAATAACGGCCAGCTGCAAGGGCTGGAGAAATGTTTCAGCAGTCATCAGGAATGGCTGCTCTTGTAGGGGATCCAGGTTCAAGTCCCACCACCCACACGGCAGCTCCCAACCATCTGGAACTCCAGTTCCAGGGGAGTCAACATCTTCCTCTGTCTCTTGTGGATACCGCACACACATGGAACACTTACATACGTTTAGGCAAAACAGTCTTAGACATTAGAGTAAATAAGTAAAAATTTGACAATTTAAAATGACTAAGAACCTCTTAGGAATTTTCTAGGATATAAACGTCTCCTGATCATAGAAGTCACTGGTGTTTACTGTACACAGCAGAGTGCTCCCATCACTGACCAGTCTGTGCTTTCCATGGTACACAGAGAGGAAATATGCATTTCATTGGCAGTTTAAGCACTGACAAGATATGCCAGGTTTCCACAGTAATAACAAGTAACAAACCAATACTAACATGTAAGATAACTGAGTAATAAAAAGGATGTGTGGAATGGAAACAAAGTATTTTAAAAAAAACAGTTTACTATTTGGTTTTACGATTCTGTTGGAACTGACTTTCTCTATTGGTCAAATTCAATTTGGTTTGTTGACTGTTTACTTGCTATGAACTCACAACATTTACTCTCCAGCCTTAGAGTAATAAACATGAGATCACATGAAGCCCAGCTCAAGACTCACAGATGAAATGAATCTTATTACAGGAGACTAGGAGATAGGTGAGAATATCAAATAGGAATAGAAATATCAAATATCAATTACCATGCATACATATCTATATGGGAAGTACAGCCGTGTGATAAATGATCACTCACATTACGTTATTAGAAAACCAGTTCTAAACAGCATCTATTCAGCTTCCCAGAGGCTTGGGGGTATTTAGAATTGTGCTTGATAGATGAGTTCAATAAATAAAGACTTGTGAGTAACTCATAAATCACAACAAACTGATACATTTTAGCAAATGAGACCATATACAAGAACTGTAGAGTATTTAAAACTGGGCTAAATGATCCTGAGGGTCCTTGGAATCAGCTAAGAAGATAGTATCAAAATCACATGTACTTTGTAAGGAGATCAAATGAATGTCTTATTCTGAACAAGGCAAAGAATTATACATTTCAGCTACTACATCCGAGTGTGTCTCACACCTACAGTTTACCCGACTTTAACTGAGGAAGCTTTGTCGGTCTACTGTTATGGTTTTCATTTGCTACCCAGTTCCTTGATTTGGCTTATTTGATAAAACATGTCAATGAAAATTCATTTTTTGCTAGCATAAAACCACTGCGAAATTATTCTGTTTCACAGAAGGTGTTTGATGACCTTTAACTGCCTGGGGTCACGGACTGTTTTCCCTCTACAAATTGCATTTTTGTCCTGTTCTCCCTGCCTTGGGATAATGGCTGCTCGCTCTGACCTTTGCATAGAAAGATTGATTATATGAGGGCACAGAGACTACAGTGAGAAAGGTTTTGAGCGAACTGAATAAAACACACTGACGGGCCTTCCTGTAGCGAAAGAAATGCTGTCCCGAGGAAGAGGCCCCATTCCGAGGATGGCTGGCATTGGACATTTGAGTTCTCAACTCTGTCTTCAGCTGTGGAAAACCCTGGACCACACCACTACAGGCGACATAATTTAAGAGCAACATTGTATTTAGAATTTTAAGGATAGCGATGCTAGCTTTTGAAACTTCTATATACACTTGTATAGATTCTCACTTGAAGCAGGTAAGCTTTTGGTTTCTAAAGAACGCTGACAGAAGCACCAGGCTGTCTCTCTGGCCCAGCAAACAAGTGTGAGGTGAAATGAGGAAAACTTAGAAATCAGACATCCGTTTTCTAAACGTGTCAGCTGAGACATGAGGGATTTCTGTGGGTGTGTCCACATCTGCTCTGGAAAACCTTAGCATCACTTCCATTCAGACAGCTTGCTAGGAATCAATTCCTTCACCCAGAATCACAGTAATTGAATTCACATATATAAGAGCTCATGTTCAATTTATTGTACTTATTACACATGTAGGCACTAGTTCACTTGTTTACTGGACTTATTAAATACAGGTAATCATTCATTGCTGATTGTACTCATATATGAAGGGAATTCTTCCCAATGATTTAAGGGATGGTAATATTTTTATCTTTATGCATGGAAACACATTGATTAATTTTTTCACATATAAGCTCATATATAGAGAAAGGAAATACTTAAAAATCAATAGCAGTATAACCTAATTATGCCACCATTAAAAATAATTGTTAGAGGTTGGGTATGTACCTTAGTAGCTAATACTTGCTTAACATTACCTGGGTTTGATTCTCAGCATTGGAAAAAAATCAACCTTGCCAACAGTTTTTATTATATTAGGGAATATGTAAGGTATAATAGTTTTAAAAAAGAGAATATACGTGATATATAATGGTCTAATATACATATTTTCCATGCAATATAAATAAATGCATACATATTTGAATTATATGTGCTATATATATATATATATTTCACATACAGAATTTTCTTTGTGCTAACAACCTCTTGTTTATTTATAGTTTGTATAGTTATCTTCTTTCCTGAATAGTGTTTTAAAGCTCAAAGCAACCATTATTTAAGAAGCTCTGCAGACTCATGGAACAGCTTGTTAAAATGCTTTCAGTTGCTTTATTATCTAAGACAACTGGACAGGTAAATCTCTTATGTAGTAGTGTTACACAGTTGTTTGAACAATGACACCATCTGGGACAGAGTCTGAGATAGTCTTGCAAAGGATACTGTAGAAGGCCCGTGTGCCAAGAGGAAGCACAGAGGCCATGCCCCACGGCTTCACGTGACTCATATGTCAACTGATTTCCAGTCAAGATTAATGTTTTTGGAGTTAATAGCTAGATTTTTAGTGGTAAGAGTTTCAAAGAAAAGAAAGAACTGGATGAAGCCATGTTAAAAGGATAGTTGAGTTTAATTGGATTTTTTTGTCCATATTGGAGGCATATTCTGATTGACTAGTCTATATGAGCGGCAAGCCCCAGGGGTCCCCCATCTCCACCCTGTTAATGCTGGGATTACTAATGCATGCCACCACATCCACTTTTATGTGGGTGCTGGGATTCAAATTCAGATCTTCATGTTTGTATGGCAAGAATTTTACAAACTGAGTCACCTCTCCAGCCCCTGTAGCTACATCTTTTATTTCAGTTGATAGAATATAAACATTCCTCATGCACTTTTATGATCTTATTAAAGTTTATCCTTTTAAAAAGATATAGTATTTTTTATATTTCTTGTATTTTCTCTACCTAATATCATTCCAATGAACGAATGCTGCATACATACTTCCTATACGTAGGTTTGCAGACAGATAGCGTATTAGTACTTTATGTGTATGCACATACACATATGTATGTGTGTAGAAATACCTAAATTATTTGCAGAACAACTTGTACTTGGTAATCAGTACAGAACCTGCCTTCACATACAGCTTCCTGATGTTATTTTCTTGTTTAACAACTGTTCCACTCTTTCCCACAGTCTGAGATTTTTCTGTGGAACTAATATAGATATTATCTGTTGGTTTGTGGCTGGCAGTTCACAAACAGTTTAGGTCTATTTTTTATTGAAGGTAAAACCATTAAAGAGTTAATATAATTTGGAGGTAAACCTTGGGAACAATTTGAGTCAGAACAACAAACAAAATAAAATCCTGGGTTACGTTTAAGGCTTACTTTAAAAATTATGACACATGGGGTAATTTATTTGAGTAATTATAGTCCTCCGACTGGCCATTTGGTCAGCATGACTTCCTAGGGAGTGAAATAAATAGATATTTTGTGCAAATAAACGTCTCTTTGAAGAATAGGTTGTTCTCTCAGTAGTGAGTAGATCCATTCTACGCATTGTAAAGAAATAGATTGACCTCATTAATATATCAGATAATCTGTATGGATGTGCACAGCTTCGTGTCTCTACTTAATCCGTAGCTGATGTCCTCCAGTGACCAGTGGGCTTACACAGAGACGGCAGTGGCCATTGGCATGGCTTTACTTCACAGAATGTTGGGGGAGGACAGATACAGCCATTCCAACATAGGAGCACTACGACTCATTTTCCAAAACTGAGGCAGAAGAATATTTCTTTCCAAGTTATATTACTTTCCATACATTATTTTTCTTTTTTAATGATAAGTAGAAGAAAATAGAAACAGTGGGAAAATTCTTCTCTGGAATTCACAAGAGTCTGGGCATATTTAAAGTTTGATGTTATGAAAGAAAGGCAAATGTGAAGGTTTTTCGGTGATTTAAGGGATAACAATAGGTATAGCTGAAACTCCCTCAATCTTAGTATTTAGAAGTAAGAATGATTTGAGGCCAGTCTGGTGTACAGAGCAAGCTCCAGGACAGGCTCCAAAGCTACACAGAGAAAGAAACCTGGTCTCAAAAAAACAAAAACAAAAAAACAAAACAACAACAAAGCCCCAAACAACAACAACAATAACCTGAGGCAAGAATGATTTGCTTGTAAGGTTTTTAGGTTTTTAACCTTGACCAACTAACCAAATTAACGCAAAGAGGAAATAGTCCAGCCTTAGTTTACGCATCTACAAAGGGCACTCTCATTCAACACTGTCACATGTACATTAGCAGTTTTGAAGGAATTTTAAGATTGCACAAATTATTTCAAAGGCATGAATGTAAACTGTGTCCAATGCCAAAATAATTATTTGTAAATCTGGGCAAGTTTCAGCATAGTAACTGTAAGCACTGTTAATACTGCCTGTAATCAGGCTGCGAATCCTGCATTCCTTACAAATGTATCAACAGGACTGGTAAATTTAGCTATTTTAAGTTATACCCACAAGTTTTTTTAGTGCAAAATTGTCTCCCTGTTTTAGATTTAACACAAACATAGAAACACTTGAAGCTAAGCTATATTTTAAAATGCTCTATTTTAATAAGGTGTTTTCTTTTTTTGCATGTATATGTGAGTGTGGTGTGTATGCATTTACATGTGTTTGCATTTATGGGTGCACAGGTGTGTGTGCCTGTGTGTGAGTGTGTATGTATAGGTCAGCGACTGATGCAGGTTTTTCAACCGATCTCTACTCTATTTTTCTGAGGCAGGTTATTTTGCTGAACCAAAAATTCACCCCTTTGGCTAGTCTAGCTAGTCAGTGTGCCCTGGGGGAATCCTTTGCCTTGTTTCCCAAGCTCTGAGATTACAGATGGACCACCAGGCCTGCCTGCCTTTTATGTGAATAGTGGAGATCTGAGCTCTGTCTTTGTGCCTGCTCAGCAAGCGCTCTTTTCACTGAGCTATATCCTTGGCCCAAACTTTCACACACTGTCAATAGAAAACATTTATTTATTTTCTTATATTGACAAGTTACTGCATTAATATTAAGCTAATGTTTAAACGCATATCATATTTAATCTGAAACGAATAAATTGGAGATGTATTCTAATACCTAACACAAAGCATTATTTTCTAAACAATCGGCAAGAGACCAAAACTCGGGAGAGTGCTTTCTCATTGTGAGCACATGTAGTTTATGACATCATAGCTATAAACAGTCTTACTGCACAGAACACAGGAAAAGTGATGCTTCTTAACTCACGGCAACATAACACAAGACTCTGAGTGTTTGGCAGCAGTCCATCCTGCCCTTCTGAGGGCAGAGAAGAGCGACAGAAACAGGCAGGCTTAGTTCTCAATTTCTTTTCGCTTCAAAGGCAAATATAGTTAATAAACACCATGATTTAAATGGAAAAGTTTACTGGATTTCAAAAGCAGCCTAAGGCTTGTTTTTCATGGCTCTATTTGCATGTCTATGAGAGAGCGAGGGGGAGGGGAAGTGGGGGGGGAATGGGAGGGAAATGGGAGGAGGGGAGGAGGTGGAAATTTTTAATTAAAAAAAAAGCTTCAATAGGAAATAAACCGAAGCAAAAACAGAGAAGCCTAAGAGGACTAAATCACACTAAAGAATTTTGTTCTTGTGGCTAAGCACAACTGGCCATTTCCTCATAAATTATGTATCATATAAGAACAGTAATGACATGGTTTGAGGTTGATATAGAGACAAATTATTTGATGGCTTCATAATTTGGCTGCCTATTTGGACAACGGATACTTTTAGAGGACAACTATAGAAGTAAGGATACGTACCCTGCTCCAATACCTCTTCCTCTTCATGCTTTGGCTGCTGGATTTGAGTTGTCTTGTCTTTGTTTTCAGTTTCTGTAGAGAATTAAAGAAGTTGAGCATGAATTATCAGCATATATTGCATACTTTATTGGGATTTGGCCACCAAAACAGCAATATTACTCAGAATCTTGTGTTGATTACATTATCAAGAATCTTTATGTTAGAAATGTTCTCATTCACAATCTTCTGCCACCCCAACATAACTATAGTTGCCTGGTTTGTTATATAAGCAGACCAACTATTATATTTTTGTAACATATTAATTACAGAGCATTAAAAATGTTTCAACAAACTAGTCATATTTATATTTTAAATAGACTTTAATAATAACTTAAGGCAATTCAAGAAAATCTAAACTTATATTCTCTTAATATATTAGCATCTTAGTAAATGACCTGATTACTAGCTGCTGTGGCATTTTATGGTTGAATTTACAAAACCCCATAAGGTCTCAGCATACTTCATGTTGTGAAAATTACTTTAACTATGTAAAGATGTGTTACAATTGTTTAGGCTATGGAATATTACTCTAACTGTATAAAGGTGTATTACATTTGTTTATGCTGTATTTGTTTAACAAAGTAAGGAAATGTGTGTTTATCTATGGAAAGATGTGTTACAATTGTTTCACCTTGCCTGCCTAAGGTACCCGATGGGCCTAATAAAGAGCTGAATGGCCAATAGCTAGGTAGAGAAAGGTTAGGAGAGGCTAGCAGAGAGAATAAATGGAAGAGAAATCTATGCTTGAGGTGAAAAAGAAGAAGATGATGAGGAGAAAGAAGGAACACACTGGGGGCAAGAAGCCAGGCAGCCACCAGCCATCCTGCGCCTAGGAGCAGTGGAAGTAGGCTCTACAGAAAGAAAGAAAAATACAAAGCCCCCAAACGAAAGGTAGATGAAAAGAAACAGGTTAGTTTAAGTTAAAGAGCTAGCTAGAAATGAGCCTAATCTAGGCCGAGCATTCATAACTAACATTAAGTCTCCATGTCTTCATTTGGGAGCTTGTTGGTGGCCGAAAAGTTAAAGCCTGGTACAACTTCATGCAGTGAGACCGGGTGTGTGTTTTACAATTTTAAACTAAAGTAGGACCATTGTGCAGATGAGCAATAAGCTAAAGCATGAATCTGAGAATCAAACTCCAAGAGCAAAGACCAGGAACATCAAGAATTATTATTTTTTTTTACTTGAAAAGGCACATTAGGCAGATATGGTTGGAAATGATCAGCATTTTCACTATTTAGGATATGGTACAGATTATAAATTATGTAAGTCATTTCTGCCTATGGAAGGAATGAGGTAAAAGTAACACAGGAATTATATGAAGAGAGGTTTATATTGGTGGGATTGATCACAAAACTAACAGTCTTTTCATCATTGGCTGATATTTGTCGTGTGTGTGTGTGAGTGTGTGTGCGTGTGTGTATGTACTGTATATATATTTATGTGTGTGCGTGTGGACGTTAATGTTTCTATACATCAGTTTGTGGAGGCCATATGTCAACACTGGATGCCTTTCTGAATAACTCTTATTTTTCCAGATACTGTCTTCTACTGAGTCAGGAGTTCCCTGATTTGGTTGGGCTGGAGAGCTCAGGGTCCTCTGTCTCTGCCTTCCTAGTATGCATAGGTGTGTACCACTGTGTCTAGCTTTTTACACCAGTGCTGGGAATCTGAACTCAGGGCCTCAGGCTTTCATGCTAAGCACTGTACCAACTGAACCATTTTCCCAGTGACCTCTTTTGACTGTTTTGATGGAGACATAAGCGAGTACAGACTGCAAATGAAAGAAAGAGAGAGAATATTATGCGTGCATAATGATAGACTAAAGATGCTAAAATGATTTTAGATTCATCATATAATTAAGCAAGACAACAAATGAAACTATGGAGCACAAGATCACGTGATACTCTGTTAAATATCCCACTCACCTTTGTGATGGCCATGCATCATAACCATGTCAGACTTGACAGTAATTGGAATGTTGGCCTCTGCTGGTATACTTCTGAACATGTCTGGAGCCACATTCTGTGTACAGGTCATGAAGGAAACTGCATATTTGGCTTCCATGTAATACATAATGTATAGGTTGCACATTTCATCACTCGATGTGCCACTGTAGGGGAAATCAAGCAGACAGAGCACTAGAAACGGTTCATACAAAACACATCCTTAATGCAGCGTAAGTGAAGCCAGTAAATCTGCCAACAATGGACTCAGCAGTGAGAAAACTGCATCTGTATCACAGTCTCAAACAGCAACATCACATTATCAAAGGTGTAATTCCACCTAACAATGGAGTATTGATGTCTGGGTACTCTGTGGATGACACCCAATATCACAGGTGAAAATGGTATTTAAATAGCTCAGAGATGCAGTTTTACCCTCACAAATCATTTTATTCTTTATTTACCATCCATGTTCCAAAACCCATAAATAAATTTCATTTTTAATAAATTACACTGTTCTAATTATCAACTTTCAGGAATCTAGAATCATCTGGTATTCTAGTTTATCACTATTGCTCTGAGAAAAACACTTTGACCAAATAGCAAATTAGGGGAGGAGAGGGCGTGAGTCAACTTACGGGTTACAATCTATCATTAAAAGAAAGTCAGGGCAGAAGCTCAAGGAGTAAGTTTAAGCAAAAATGATGGAGGGGCACTATCTGCCGGCTCATTCGCAGGCTGAAACTTAGGTAGCTTTCTTACAAGTCCAGGGCCACCAGCCCAGGGGTAGTGCCATCCTATATCAACTAAGAATCAAGAAAATTCCCCAAATGCAAGACACTATACTAATCTGATCTAGGCAGTCCATCAATTGAGACTTCACAATCAGATGCCTACAGCCTGTACAAGTGCATAGTAAAAGCTAAGCAGGACATCTGTAAAGGGCATTTCAATGAGAATGATGTAGGTTAGGTTCACCTGCAGGCAAGGCCATTTGGAAGTCTCGTGATTGGAAGAACCAGTCCAACAGTGGGTGGCATCATTCCCTGCTTTGGGGTCCTGAGCTAGGACAAGGTGAGCAGAATACAGATGCATGCAATCATTTTCTTTCTGCTCTTGACAATAAATGTCACCAGCTGCTTCAATTTTCTATCTGCCATTACTTCCATGCAGAGATGGTCTGTAACCCAGAACTGAGAGCTAATAAACCCTTTATTCCTTAAGCTGGTTTTTATCAGGGTATATTATCAAATCAGCAGAAACAAAACTAGGAGAGATGGTCAAATTTAAAATACTTCAACAGGAACATCATGTATTATATACAACTACACTTACTGTCCAGTGTCTAGAAACTTGTTTTGGATTCATTGCCTCTTTTTTTATGGTCATGTACCAACTAAAGCATCATAAATATGCCCCTGATATCTGACCTTGCAACTAGAGTGAAGGAGCAAGAAACGAAAGAGTCTCAGTGAATTCTGCTTAACCTCTTCAAAGGGTGCACGTCTTACCCAGGAAATACAGGTAATACTGCACAGCTGATTGATAATGCTAAACATAGATGCTTAAAACAACGAAACAGCTATTTCTATGAAAACCATTTCAGGTAATAGAAATAACACACAGCCTTTACAAAACACGCTTTTCTCCTCAGTCAACAGAGGCTACCAGGTATTTAAGATTTTCTGTGGAAATTGAGAAGGCTTTATATCAACGCCCTTCAGAAGGCGTGTATAGCAATGTTGTGCTGGAAAAAGAACATTTCTTTTTGGTTATCTGTTGTAACAATTTTTAGCAAGCCTAATCAAAAACCAGCTCTAAAGTAGACTGTTTGCTCTGGAGATGTTCATCAGTGTTGATTTTTCCAGCAGTGTCAGGCGGCAACCAATTCTTTTCCATAGCAACATAGATGACTTCAGCAAAAGGGGAAAAAATAAAAATCTTTCCCAAATACGATGTGATTACTGTAAGCTATGAAAACGTATGGCCCCTGGGAGACCTCAGGAAATGGCTCTTGCAGCAAAGAGAAGCGCTGTTAATGCTTTAGAAATCATTTGGGCTTCTTACTCCAAATCTGATCTACGTCATTTTAGCGGCAAAGGAGAGCAATCAGTGAAGTGTAGCAATCCCAAGCACACACCTGTTCACTATGCGCTTCTTCATGGCGTCAAGGCGCCACCCAAAGTCAGAAAATCATGAGGTCTAAAAGGAATGGGTGGTCCCATATTAAAGGGACATGGAAGAAGGAAACTTTGGCTTTTTGCCTGCTTGTTCTCACTCTCACAGGTAAGTTCATCTATGACGCTAAGGCATCCCTTGGCTGCTATTAGAACCGAATCTTTGGGGCTCCAAGGATTATTGAAGGTAAGTAGAAGTGTCCAGTCTTATAGAATGAACAGCTCTCGTGTTCTTGGATTTCCCATCAGCAGAAAAGACATAGTTGGACTAGCTGGATGGCAGCCTATAAGCTTTGGTAATAAATTCTCTTTTTAATATACATAGATTCATTCTAGATGTTCTGTTCCTCTAGAGAACTCTTGATTAATACAAGACCCATAACCCCTAGTGAAATAGAAACATTAATTAAAAGCTCCTGCCACCAGCAACAGGAAACCAGAGTCAGATGGATTCAGCATGGAGTTCTATCAGACGTTCAAAGAGGACATAATGGCCATACGCCTCAAATTATTCCACAAAATAAAAACTGAAAAAACATAGCTTAATTCTTTTTAAGAAGCCACTATTACCCTGATACCAAAACCAAACAAGGAGACAACAACAACAACAAAATATTTAGCAATATCCTTTATGAAAATAAATGCAAAAATTCTCAATAAAATACTTGTAAGCCAAATTATAGAACACATCAAAAGGATTATCCACCGTGTTCAAGTTGGCTTCATCCCTGAGATGCAGAGCTGGTTCAATACAGGCAAATCAATACATGTCATGCACCACATAAACATACTGAAAGACAAAAATCATAGCTCTTCATGATAAAAGTCTTAGACTAGGGATTTGTCGGTGAAACACCGACAAAAGGAAGCAGGGAAGGAAAGGGTTCATTTAGCCTTATACTTCCACATTATTGTCCAACATTGAAGGAAGTCAAGGCAAGGTCTCAAACAGGGCAGGAATCTGGAGGAAGGAGCTGATGCAGAGGCTACGGAGGAAAGCTGCTTATTGGCTCGGTCCACATGGTTTGTTAAGCCTGCTTTCTTATGGAACTCAGGACCACCACCCTCTGGGCCCTCACCTTTTATCACTGATTAAGAAAATTCCCTGTAGGTTTGCCTACACCCCTATTTTATAGAAGCATGTTTTTAATTAAGGCTTCTTCCTCTCTAATGATTCTAGCATCTGTCAATTTGACATAAAACTAACCAGCACCAGATACAAGGGCTATACCCCAACATAATAAATGCAATTTATAGTAAGTTCACAGCTAATGACTAACCTTAAAAGAAAAGAAATTCAAAGTATTCCCATTAAAATCAGAAACAAAGCAAGGTTGTTCACTCTCTCCATATCTATTTGTGGTGGCTTGAAAGAAAATGACACTCAAAAGGAGTTGTACTATTAGAAATTATGGCCTTGCAGAGCAGGTGTGGTCTTGTTGGAGGAAGTGTGTCACTGTGGAAGTGGGCTTTGAGGTCTCATATATGCTCAAGATACTGCCCAGTGTCTCAGTCCACTTCCTGTTGCCTGCAAGATTGAGGACTCTCAGCTCTTCTCCAGCAGTATGTCTGCCTGCACACTGCGATGTCCCACCATAATGGACTGAACCTCTTAACTCTAAGTGAGCCACCCCAATTAAATGTTTGCTTTTATAAGCGTTTTTGTTGTCATGGTGTCTTTTCACAGCCATGGAAACCCTAAATAAGACAGAAGTTGGCACCAGGATCTGGGGTATTGCTATGAAAGGCCAGATTATGTGTTTGTTTGGATGAATTTGGACTTCGGCAGTTTGAGTTAAGAAAGCAGCTGAATGTTTTCAATGCTACTTAATGGGCCATATCAATAGAAGGATAAAAGACAGTGGTGCTAAGAGTGATTTGAATTGTGGGGTCTAATTCAAGAGGTTTCAGAAGAGAAGAATGTTAGCATGCTGTCTAGAAATCATTCCTGTAAAATTTTGAAGATTGTGACTGCTTTCTGCACTTGTCTTTCTCACTTGAGGCTAAAAAGTGAAGGGTTTTGGATTAACTCCATTGGCAGAGGAAATCTCAAAACAGCCTAATGTAGACTGTTTTGTGGTTACTAGTGTCATCTCTGACAAAAATTTATAATGAAAAGGAGCAGTCTGAGCAAATAAAAACACAAAATATACAGATTGAGAAAAGGGGCATGAGGAAGTGGAATAGAGCTAAATCCTGTGTTCTAGGAGATAAATGGATTAAGAAATTGAATAAACGGAGTGATGATCTCAGGGCAAGATCCCACCCAGCTAAATTTCCAATTTGTGAGAAGGAATTAAAGTTTAGAGTAGGGTGTGATGGTACATGCCTTTAATCCTAGCACTCCAGAGGCAGAGGCTGGCACACCTCTGAGTTTAAGGCCAGCCTGTTCTAAAAGCAGGTTCCAGAACAGCCACTCTTAGGTAGAGAAGAAGACCATAGAAAACAGCAGAAAAAGGGGGCTATGGAATTTGCTGCTGTGTGTCAAGATATCTGAGACCAGTAATGTCTAAGGGGTATCCCTGAATGGAGGCCTAGAGAGGCCATTTCGTAAAGTTGTGAAGTTGAAGCCTGGATTGCCTTGCAGACCTCAAGGTGCTGGAGATGGCAGAGCCATGGGATGGATACCTAGAGAGAAAAGCTGCTAACAGGAAGTGGAACCAGACCAAAGAAAGAAGTGTGTTGAATTCAACAAAACTGAAAGGAATTGGAGATCTCAAGAGCATTTTGACATCAGACATGAAGATACAGGTTTTGGAGTTTGTCCAGCTGGCTTCCAGTCTTGCGTTCGTCCAGTATTTTCTCACTATGCTTCCTTCCCTAGGTTTTGGAATGGTTACGTATATCCTGTGCCATTGTGTGTTCAAACTATGCGATCTTATGTGATCTGCTTTTTGATTTTGATGTTTATAGGTGAGTAAAGTTGATAAGAGTTAAGATTACATGAATCTCAAAAGAGACTTTGAACTTTTAGACTTTTGAAAAAGCTTGGGATTGTGATATACTTTAGGGACTTTAGAAGTTGTATTGAATGCGTTTTTGCATTTGATATGACTAAAAGCCTTTGGGGGAGGGCAGGGAGTAGAATGTGGTGGCTTGAAAGAATGGCTCCCAAAGAAAGTGGCATTATTAGGCAGTATGTCCTTGTGGAGTAGGGTGGTCTTGTTAGAGGAAGTGTGTTACTGTGGTGGCCAAGGGGCTGGACAGAGAGATGGCTCAGAGTTAAGAACACTGACTGCTCTTCCAGAGGACCTGGATTTAATTCTTAGCACCAACATGGCAGTTCTGAGCAACACACTGAGTAGGTTACATTTAGAAATATATATGTATAGGCATATACATATACACAAACTATAACAATGAGTGAAAAAAGAGGTCAGAAATCTGAAAGAGAGCAAGGATGGGTAAATGGAAGAGATGAAAGGGAAGGGAGAAATGTAATTCTAATCACAAAAATAAGACAAGTAAAAATTGAGAAAATGCATATGGTTAAGTATTTTTTTAAAACATCAATACTTTGTTCTTTACTACTTAATATCATAGTTTATTATTTTAGCAAATTTATGAAAATAAAATCATGTAGCAATTTCTAACATGAACTATTTTACCATGTGCTATGTTGAAAAAACTACGCATAAACATATAAAAGTATACATACATTATACATATGAGTTTACACTGCACACATTATCTATTCACATGGTGCACTAATGCAATTAATGGTATGTATTCATCTTAGAGACAGATGAGTATGTTCAATCTTTAAACACACGATTCTCTTTGGGTTCACCTTCTTATTTAGCTTCTCTAGGATCACGAATTATAAGCTCA
>LOEQ01003254.1:269812-289588 GCA_001685075.1 Bramus lutescens | reverse complement strand
AGGAATGGGCTTCCTCCTTTCCAGAATTCTCCTGTTCTCATCGCCCCACCTCTACTTCCTGTCTGGTTGACCCACCTATACTTCCTGCCTGGCGAATCAGCGTTTATTGAAAACATGATTGACAGAATACAGACAATTCTCCTGCACTACTCACTGTCCCCACTCCTCAATCTTGTCCTCTGTCCTCAATCTCCCTCTTCCTTTCTCTTCCTCCTTCCCTATAATGTACTGTCATCTGAACTGTTTACATTCCATAAAGAAGGGGGGGGGGACTGAGGGAGAGCCCCAGTCAACTATGTGAGGGACTGGAGGTGACTCTTCCATTGCTGAATCTAACAAGGACTGACTGCCCCAAACAGCCTCTTACTGAAGCCCATGTGGCAGACACCTGCCCAGACACCTGACACTGAGAAAATAAATATTTAAGGCTTTGATCCAGTAATTTCAGGCTAATTAATTGCGTCAGATGACTAAAACACTTCTATGTTCTTAAAGATCTTGTCTGGAAAACTTGGAGGCACTTACGGCACACGTGTGAGATGCAAAGACACACCAGAGCAGTCCTTGTGATTGTCTGAAAAGACACAAACACATGTTACACATGAGAACAGGTGGAAACAGACCTCAAAGCCATGCGTTTTCATGAACACTTAACACGGAATACTTAAAACATAAAATCGCGTGACATTTGTTCTATGAAGTACTTCGCCGGGAACGTTCATACTCATCAATCATAGATCTGCCAATGAGTCACAAGACTGGAGACAAACTGCCACCTCACTCCTGTTTTGTGCCCAGACAGAAGCCACGAAGGCATGGAAGCAAATGGCTGCTGGGTTCTGCATCGTCTTCATTGCAGAAACGTGGAAAGCTGATGAATCTGATATGCCCAGCTGCCTCAGGGTCCTCCCGCTTCGGCTTGTCTGCCATGATGCCCTCGACCTTGAACTGCGAGCTGAAATAAATTCCATATGCCTTAACCTCTTTCCTCAGAGGTTTTCATCACACTGGGAGGAAAGGAAGCTAAAATACCGTCTCTTTATCTATTTACTGGCATTTTGTTTTCCAAAAACTAGACACAGATATCTGTCTAGCCCTGTTAATCAATTTCTGGGAAGTACTTTTTTTTTTTAAGAAAAACTTTCAAGTGCTTTCCAAAGAATAAGAGTGTATGCCACAAAATGAAGTCCTCAGTGCCAGGAATGGGTTACATTGAATCAAGTTGTTGACCAAAGAGGACCCCTGGAAATCTGAAAATAACTCAGTTCATTGCCAAGGCCATTGGTTACTCTCCACAAACTGTTAATAAGGTCCTATTGCTGAATCCAATAAATACATAACTCACTGCTGTCCACCCAGACCCTCACTCCTACATTCTAGTTAATGTGCATGGTGCTGGAAGGTAGTCTACACTCACAAAAAGAGGAAAGTAAACACTAACCCAGCTGCAAACCTTTTGGTTTACAATAGTGACTAGCCCGCAAGATATGCTGGTGCAAAGTGGTACAAAAGTTTTGGAATTAATTAAGCACTATACGATTGGACTTAATGGCCCACTCCATGAGATGGAAGCCATGCCCCACATGGCTCAGGTGGTTTAGAGCCTGAGACTAGAGAGGGCATTGGCCTAGGGGAAAACCAAATACTATTGTTCTGGTAAACGGAAATAGCAAGAAAATGACTCCTAACAACATTCTGTCATTGTCATGGGTCAGTGTATTGCTCAGCCATCATCAGATGGCTTCCTCTTGCAGTAGATGGGACTGAACACAGAGACCCACATGTGGGCAGCATGCAGTGAGTTAGAGGCTGTAGAACACTGAGTCCTCAGTGGGATGTCTCCATCAGATCCCTCCCTCATGGTTCAGGTAACTGAAGAAGAGGAGGCAGAAAGATCGTAAGAGCCAGAAGGGAAGGATGACAGCAAGAAAATCAGACATTCTAGACACAATGGGGCTGACGCACACATGAATTGAGAGAGACTGGGGCATTATACTCAGGGCCCACATGAGTCTAAGCCAGACTGGGCCTCAGAGTGCAGAGGGAAAGTGGACATGAGCCCACATGCCTAATGCAGAATTGACTAACTGCAAAGGAAAATCTAACTTTTTCCATTGGTGTTTAATTGGATATACAATCCACACTTAAGGGCAGGCCCCAGGCACAGCAGTTGATGGCCAACACAAAATGAATTCAATGGTATGGTATTTTTGAAGGTTTTTTAGGGGAGGGTGAGGCTCACAATTGTTTAAGCATCTTTCTTTCCTTCCTTCCTTCCTTCCTTCCTTCCTTCCTTCCTTCCTTCCTTTCTTTTTTAACCTTTGTGTATATTATATGGCTTCCAGTTTATGTTTACATGGGATTTCTCTGTGTGTGAATGGGTATGTCTCAGGCTACACATGTGTCTTGTGCTTTTTCTTTGGCTCTTTTTTATGCCCGTTCATTTGTTTTTTTTATATTCAAGTTTGTTTTTTATCTTATTTTATTTTTCCAATGAGAGAGAGAGAGAGAGAGAGAGAGAGAGAGAGAGAGAGTAAGAAAGAGTGTGGCTTAGTGTATGTGAGGTGGGGAGGATCTTGGAGAAAAGGGAGAGGAAGTAATCTGGATATAGTGTATGAAAAATTCTATTTTCAATTAAAAAAGAGTGAGAGTTTAAAGGGAGGTTAAAGAATGAGGGTGAGCTGGGTGGTGGTGGTGCATGCCTTTAACCAGCACTTGGGAGGCAGAGGGAAGCAGAGTTCTGTGAGTTTGAGGCCAGCCTGGTCTACAGAGTGAGTGCCAGGGCAAGGTCCATAATTACAGAGAAACCTTGCCTTGAAAAACAACAAAAACAAACAAACAAGCAAACAAAAAGAATAAGGAGGAATATAACAATACTGAATAGTGAATACATGCATATCTTAAGCTTTGCTTGTTATTAAAAATATAAATTATAAATGAGTGTAATTCCTTCATTTATTTTATACTGACTTTTCAGAACAGACTTTCTTGTATGAACTACATGCAACTTAATAAATATACCTAGTCGGTACTACTTTTGAAACGGTTAGTTGATGATCTCCCTGAGAAACGTGAATATTCATGCTGATTGACAGAGAACGGTTAAAGTAGACCTTCAGTCACATCAGCCGAACTCAGAACTCTAGGGACTCACCTAATTAGCTTAGATAATTGCAGGAAGCATTTTTCACGTGCATGGAAATTCTACCACACTTAATGGTTATTTTAAGAAATGACAATCATCTTCATTCAATTAATACCAAGCAAGGAGTACAACTCAGTCCTGGGCTGCAGCTAGCAGTCAGTACAGGGAAGCGTTCACGCTTTTCCTGCTCTCTCACAGACACAATGGAGAAGAGGTACAGAAAAACCAAACACCATCTGGCTATAAAATGCACTTGATAAGACAATGTGGTACTGGTCCATAGAACAGTACCAAGACCTGAGTGAAAAGACATAACCATAGATCTAGAGAGAAACATTACAGGAAGAAAGAGGCCAAAAGATGTTAGAAAGACTGGGTATGCTAGCGGGACACGGGAGGGCGGGCCAGTGTCAAAAACTCCCAGTATACGCAGGCTGCCAGGTGACAGTAGGCCTGATTTTGAGAGTTCACAGGGTGTGTAGAGAGGGTTCAGAGTCTTGGTTTTATGCTGTTCGCAAGGAAGCCATGCAGTTAAGTGACAGGGACACGTAAAGTGCCCCCATAGCAAGTACCTGGCACTTACGCATTATCACTAACCACTGAATGTCAAGTCTAATAGTTCTCGATGGTTGTTTGGTTAGTTGTTTTGTGGCACTGGGTATGGAACCAAGGGTCTTGCATGTAGTAGGCATGATGTACTCTGTCAACCAGCAACACTGAGCCACACCCCTTCCCCAGAAGTTTTCATTTTAATTACAGCACATGGAGGAACAGTTTTTCCCTCCATTTCAATGTAAATGCAAGCAACAAGCACAATATACATTCTGAACTGTCTTCTGTACTTTCAAACATTGTATTAAATAAAGAAAGCATCATTTGATTTCTATTACAAAATTGGTCATCTTTATCATGACTTTAAAAATTTTAATGCTGAAAATCAAATAAGAACTAAAAATAACTATTTGAACAAAATTCTAAAAGTTGTTTCAAAGTACACACTTTTTAGTTTTAAAGCTAAAATTGCCACCAAATAAGAGTATCAGGAATGTTACTCACAGTATCTTGCCACATAACTATTGCCAAGTGTAATATAATGGTGTATATTCTCATTAAAGTGTGTATTAGAAGTGACCAAATTTAGTAGCTTTTCGGAAAGCACATCAATAGGAACAATTTTTAAGGATATTTATAATCCTCTTATCATAGTTTTTTCCAAATTAAATGTCTTATATTTCTAGACATTAAAATGTATTGTTATCATGTGTGTGACTGTGGTATGGAGGGAGGTGCCTTTGAACCACACCAGCCATGTAGATGTCAGGACAACTTGGTGGGGTTAGAGCTTTCCTTTCCCTTTATGTGGGCTCTAGGAGCCAAACTCATGCCTCCCAAATGCGTGAAACTAGCATTTATCACCTCCTGACCTAACCTGCCAACGCCTGTGTTTTTGTTTCCTGCTTTTAACTACAAATAGGTTAATTATAACTATGATGATAACGATAAATATCCTGTAAAAATCAAAGACATTATCTAGTAGTTATAAAATAGCACCGAATAAAATAATAGTGTGAGAAATAACATCCTGGAGAAAACCACAACGCATCTTGAGCACTTCTGCCCTGCAGTGACTTAGAGAGAAGCCCCTGAGTTAGCGAGTTTGAGTTTTGTCTTGAAGAATGTACATTGTGCATACGGTTAGGTTGTTGCCTAGATCCAGGGTAAAACCCTTACCTGTTTTACAAAAAAAAAGGAAGTCCCAGAACTCTGAACATATAAAAGTAAAATTAACAAAGTGAGGAACTTCAAAACTATAGTGTACACTTGCTGAACAATAACAAAAATTATTTGTTCCTATTCAGTTGGTCTTGTCAAAGCATTTTTTAAGATGTGTGTATACATCATAGTCTTTACTTTATGGGTCATCCTTTAGGGTATCTATCATTTAAAAAAAAAACCTGATTTGGTTTAGTAGAATCCCAAATGTGGAACTTTAAAAGTTGCGATTTGTTTATAAATGTATGCATTCTAGACATGAAAGTAGAAAGGGACTGTGAAGGAAGGGGAAGAACCGGAACGAAGGGGAAGGGGGGGATCAATACAGTAATGGGTAGAAAGCGAAAATATGCAGAATCTCTCATATGCAGAACTAACACATACAGGCACACACACACACACACACAAACACATACACACATTCACACGCAGAAGAGGACTCATCTGGGAGGAACAAGAGGACCAGGGATGAGGGAGAAAAAGTTTGGAGAGGTGGCAGGAAAAAGAATATATAAGAAGTATAAGGATATATATGTGTGAAAACATCAATGAGATGCCCATTATTTTGTATGCTAACCTAAAACTATATAAAAATTGATGAAAAAGGATGAAACTGATTTTGTTTTATGTGATGGATGAATATCTATCCTAACAATATGTAGTTGAACAAAATTCTAAATGTTGTTTCAATGCAAATACTTCTAAAACATATTTACATATATTTTAGGCACTGCTGATGTGTATTGCTATTTGCATATTATTGCAAAATGGAATTTTATTACTAGGAGTGATCCTGACCTCTACTAGTATATGTTTTCTGCAGCTTGACCTAATGCCCCATGTGCTTGGTATTCACATAGCGAGTTCCTAGTGAGAGCTACCTGAACCTCATCAATCAGGGAAGAGGGGCATGCTCCAGATGCATACCAGGTCCTGTGGAAGATGGCAGCTTTTGTTTCAGCCGAAGTGTTTAGGGCAATGAACATGACTTTTCAACTCAACATAGCCCTTGTCACGGTAATTCATTACTATTTTCATAACCTCTATCCTGATCTTCCAGTAAACTCTAAAGTCAGATAGTTTTCCATATTTCACTGATGACAGGCAACATGCCTTGATGTTGGCTTCCCTTCTGTTGTAACTCACAGGACTTGGACCACCAGGCCACAGGATAATTAGCCTACACAAAAATGAAATCATTTCATTTCATTAGGTTATAGGTGACATCTGCCTCTGTCATTGAAACCACCATTAAAGGGGAAAGTACTTTTAAAAAGTTTACTGTTACTAAGCAACACGATGACTGCTAATGTTTGCTGAATAAAAGAGGAAGAAACTGAAGTCAGGATTGAAAGAGTTAAAACACGCATAGAAAAGAATTTGGCATATCGCAACCACATATTGGATGAACACTGGTCAGAGAACTGCATTCTGAGACTAGAACACAAGAATACAGAAGGAAGAAGGAATAGATGGAAAATTTAACTGAGGACAAAAAGAAAAACAGAACCTGGCCCTTTAAAGGGGAGGGAGTAGAAGTAAGTATCAAACTAAAATGCTCTGGAATTGCAGCACTGAATTTGTGTCACTGAGAGGAAGAAGAGAAAGGCAGCTGCTTCTTTGACACATAAATGCTGTGCATTCCCACACAACGGTTCTGCTGGAGGGAAGGTCTGTTCCAGTCAGACCGCTCTACAGGCAAGTTTAGAACTTTAAAAATGACGTGAGTTTTCAGAGTTCTCTCATCCAATACAGGTGTGATCTGGAAGATTCTTCATGAACAACATTTTCAGCTCAAAGAAATTCTGGTGCACAGACGAGATGAGTAAAGAAGTTGGCTCTAGATTTAGAGCTCGGGGTTAAATTTGGTAATTGTTTTACTTTTTAAATTTTATTATTTTGTATGTACAAGTGTTTATCTGTACACTACACGCATGCCTGACACCCGAGGAGGCCAGAAGAGGGCATCAGATCCCCTGGAACGGAAGTCATAGATGACTGAGATTTGCCCTGTGGGTGCTGGGAATTCAACCTGGTTTCTCTTGAAAAGTAGCAAGTGTTCTTAACCACTAAGCCATCTCTCTAGCCCATTTTATAATTTTTAGGGAATATACTATATATTTTGAGGAGATGTATATTTATAGCTAGGAATTTGGATTTTTTTTTGATAGAAGAAATGGAGGCATTCCCAACTTCTCCAACTCATAACAGGAAGAAACAGAAAAAAGAAAATAACATGGGGATATTAAAAAAAAAAAGGAAGAGAGGCCTATTAAAAAAAGGAACTTCGGGGCTGGGGAGACGGTTCAGCAGGTACAAGCAGTTAGTGCTTACAGATGACCTGGGTTCCATTCCCAGTACCCACATGGCAGCTCACGACCCCCTGTAACTCCATCCCAGGGACTCAAAGACCCCTCTCTTACTGTCACAGGTCCCTGCATGCAGATTGTGCATGTACACACACCCAAGAACACACATACACATAGACCAAATGAAAAATCATAAATACATTTTAATTACA
Source organism: Bramus lutescens (assembly GCA_001685075.1). Taxonomy (NCBI): domain Eukaryota; kingdom Metazoa; phylum Chordata; class Mammalia; order Rodentia; family Cricetidae; genus Bramus; species Bramus lutescens. The sequence goes on along the minus strand of LOEQ01003254.1, from coordinate 282,149 downwards.
CTTAAAATTTGTTGTTAAAGATATTGAATAAGGATGTCCTCAGAAAAGCTTTAACTAGGCAGAAACTAGGTCATCAGTGAAGTAAAGAAATTTTAGTAAGATAAATACCATGAGCCATTTAAAATGAAACTCCTAGATTAGAAGCTATGAGACTGTGAAGAAGGTCACAATACGTCAATATGCTGTTTCAAGATCATTGACTTTTATTAATAAAAACGCTCCTCTTGACGAGATATGAGGCCAACTGCGTTTTGGGATCTGGACGAAGAGTCAGTTCATTAAGACCCTATATTTGTATTGAGACCATTTTGCTTGTGCTGAATTTATGATTTCAACCCAGATTCATTCAATAGTCTTGAGGGTCATTCTTTTGAGGTAGTTTCATGCATTCTTCCTCTCTCTCTATTCTCTCACGCTAAGATGCATAGTGATTAACACCTGATCTGAAATGTGTTTCATATTTACAAAGAATTGAATACAAGACATCCATGGTAAAAGAATATTTCATGGATGTTGTTCTTTTGCACCGAGGGAACCAGTGAGACTTAATGGATTTCAAAGTATAGAGAGGAGAGTTCATTTACTAGATAGAAGATGACATTAAGGATAGCTCATTATATCATTATATTCCATTTTAATGTTATATGCACACATAAAAAGCTTTAGTAATAGTGAATGTAGTAGAAATGTTGAAATATAATTTTGAAAATGACAATGTAATAATCAAGTTTAATATGCACAGGACATCACTACAGGGCTAATGAGTAAGCCGCCACTCCTAATACATGGACACGCAATGGAAGAAAGGAGTTACAGAGCCCAGAGGGGGCTTAAAATCGGTGTTCTATCTGAATCAAATCTTGAGCATGATGAAAGCCGGGTGACCACTTCATAAGGCTCCCAGCTTGCTTTTTATGAGAAATCACTCTTTTCTGTCTAGCCCGAGATGGATAACCACAGCAAGGTATTTTATCAACTACATAGACTCATAGAATTCAGCATGGAAAGAGACCCTAGAGATGATGGATTTCAACTCTTGCCTTCTGTATACAAGGGAACAAGAGGATTCAGAGACTGAATGCTGTTTAAGGAATTCACGTACCTGGTGAAAAACTTGGCTATCTCACCTAATTCTCCAATCTTAGTGTTTAATAAACCTATTTACAACAGCGAGTTCTGTTTTTTAGAGATTTTAAAGGCATTTTCTTTATGAAGTATTCCAAAGCACATATAACGGACTCCAGTTAGAATGGATAAGCAGCCGGTAGTACTCAAAGACATCCACTTAAGCAGGAAGCTGGATCTTAATGGGAAGTGAACGCATGGGATATGAGGTTATCCATCCCAAACTATTTAGCTTGCTTTTCTAATAATAGCTTGTAATTCCTGCTTGGATCCCTAGCTAAGCAGTAATGTAAGTGTGTAGAATAATGTATGACAACAGCCCGTTCCATCTCAGGTTCTTAGAAGTCTGCTGGCCTCTCCTAGTTTTCTCTCTAGAGATAGCCCTCCTTCCATGAGTTCATCTCATCCTGATTGTTTCCTGCTTCAATAAAAGAATGGGTCAACCAAAGATCCTTAGGGAGCCAGGGTATTGTTATAAACTATATCCCACTAATTGGAAAGTCCTTCAGAAAGACAGGAGAACAGATTTCAATTCCCTATACTCTCTCCGGAAGGGAAGGAAGGGAAGGGAAGTGAGGAAGCATATCCATCTTTTACTCTCCTAAGTCAGTTTGGATAATGGATGCATTCCTTATACAGCTATGAAAAAAAAAAAAACAAGGCTAGGACCATTAACGAATGTTAGAAATACAAAGGGGTAACATCTTTAACAAAAGGACTTGTGTCAGCAAGCTAATAACTCCAAACTCTATCATAGCTATCCCCCTTTCTTCCCCCCTCCCACCCTCCCCAAATGTTCTTAACATAATCAACACTACTTTCCTGTATTGAATGTACAAACAAAAATGAATTAAAGGTGTTACAGCAAGTATAAATAACAACACATAAACTTTTTAATTTTTTTGTGTTGTCTTCATCTGTATCTTATAGCTCTTTGTTCTAAATTACTGATATTGAAATAATTGGACAGGTGATGTCTTCCTGAGACAAAATCATGCGCCCAGGGTGATCAGAAAGAGAAGATCATTCAGGAATTAATTTCTGAAGTCAGGAAAAATTTCGTAAGTTAGAATTCCTCTGAAAATCCCTTTGGGAAATGTGTTTCTTAACACACCCAGCATATAGTTAGCTGAGCACTGGAACGGAGTATCACCAGTAGGGCCATTTTTTACAGGTATCTTTGTAGTGCTACATTGTACCGGTCTATTATAGAAGTTATTTCTGGGCAATTGGAATTCTGCTGCAGAGTCTTGGACACGGACATGAGAGGCTAACAGGAGAGAAAACTACTGTGGATACAGAAGATCAGTCCCTTTGCTTACTCAGGGGAAAGGCATCTGAAAGAACCCTGGTTTTACAATAGAACAAAACAAGAAAAACAAACAAACAAAAAATAAAAACAAGACAAAACAAAACAACCAAGCAAAAAAGCACTCTTAATACTGAACAGGAGACAAAGGTAACCTGAGTCATCAAATTTCTCCTGGAAAATTTCTGGGTCCTTGAAAGCACAGTCTCAGTATCCCCTTCCCGGACACCTTCACAAGGCACAATATGATGGCTTCGGTTGCCAAGGCATATGTGTGTCTGCTAAGCGGAACATGAACGGAAACACTAGCACTGTTAACAATGTGGTTCCAGCTATGCTGAGGGTTCCTGAGGCCACTGAAAGCAGGCTTAGCAGACGAGTTTCAGTTCTAAATAAGTGAAAGCTATGAACTTCAAAAAGGAATTCTCTTTGAAGTTGTCACTGCAGTGAGTTAGCCTCTTTTGATTTTGTATTCACTGCTATGGGAATAGAAAATATTAGCTTCCATTTGCCTCATGGCAAGGAAGAGAAAATGTACTTATCCAACATTGAAGAAGACAACTTTAGAGATGATGGCTTGTGTGTTCCCGAAAGAGATCAAATGGAAGGCATGAAAGCTCGCCACCCTACTCTTACAAGGGCAGTGGTGCTTGGGTATGACTATAGTCAGAATCCTTCTCTGTTATCACTTTCTAGGACTACAACTAAGAAATGAATTCATAGCAAAAATATCGATTTAAATTTCTTTTTTCTCTTGGAATTATACACCATCCATCCACAGAAATAAAACTGTAAAGACAATGTTCCAATGCTAGATAAATTCAATTTTAAAATGTCATGAAATTTTAAATGTCCATTTAAAAAACTCATTTGTATTGAACTATAATACAAATAAATACACAAATAAGATGGTACATAATCAGGAGTTACACACACACACACACACAGAGAAACACATGCACACATGTACACATATTGCATTGTCAGCACTTGAATCAAGAAAGAAAAAAATCCTCTGTTTTTGTTCCCTTCCTGGGCATTAGATTTTAAATTTCTATACTGTACAAATCCCATATTTAAACATTTATTTGTACTGTAGAAGATATCCTTGCCATCTTCACAGCCAACTTGTTCTCTAGATTCAGTGGTTTTTGTTGGACAGCGTTGATTCTTGGTTATATATTTTTTTTTCCTTTCCCTTCCAGGCCCTCCCAAATGTCCAATCAATCACTTTCCCCTTCCTTATTGCTATTTTATTATGTGTCATATATTCATCTTTTAAATGGCATTATGAGTTTCTTTCGGAACTTTCCCAATTATTATTTGTCGTTTCCACTGAGACCAGAAAGCATGAGGTAAAGGCTAGGAGGAAGCAGGCAGATGGACCTAGATCAAATAGGTCATAGAAGCAAAAGTTACTTGAAGCGATAGCATCAAGAAGATACTTTTTACACAAGATTTGAAATATAAAACTGAAAGTATACTTCTCATACCAAATGCTCGATTTCCAATTTTTGAATCATCTTAAGGGCATCCCTAGTAGCATATAAAAAGTTTATCTTTCCTGTCCTTTGCAATTTTTAACTATTTCAGGTAACAATGCGTTCTTTCACCTTTGTTTCATCTACATGGTTAGGAATGACAAACATGTTTTGAAAATAGGCAATTCTGTAACTCCAAAAGCCACAATATAACTTCAAAAATTAAAAGATCAGAACAAAATTCCTGGTGATACTTTTAGAACTGTGAATAACTGAACTTGGAGACTGATCAATAACAATTAACAGAGTTCCAAGTGGAAGAACACAGCAGCCTCCTCTCTCACATGGCTCCCTGTCTCTCAAGCTCTACCCATATTCATAGCGAACTTCAGCAGGAGAAAAGTTCTTGAAAGCTTCAGAAGAGGGAGAAATCTGCATGGATAGAAACTGCCAGAAGGGTGTGTTAGCAGGAAGGATTAGGTTTATCTTCAAATGGGAAATGGAGTAAAGGAGCCCAGTGCTTCTCCCGAATGACTTCCTTCTCGTCTAAGAAAGCTGACGATGTGGGCAAGGAAACAGACGAGAGTGTGAAGCATCAGAAGCTTGCCAGAGCATGCGTGCTCAGTGGAAAGAACACCAGGGTCACCACGGCAAGGTCTGTGTGAATCAGGGCTCCTGAAACTGAAGCGTATCCTGTAATTTTACATGAGACAATCCATGGGTAAGTTTTTTCCTCTTCTGGTGGCTTTCCAAACAGTTACTAGGAAGAGCTGCAATAAAATGCCATTCCCTAGCAATTTAAATGGATCAATTAGGTGACTGGTATTATCTCCAAGTTTTGATCTTTTTGACAAAGGGAAATTGGGGGCTAGTAAATGGTTCAGTAGGGTGCCTGCTATGAAGCCTAAAACCCGACTTCAATCTCTGGACCCCACATGCAGAGAACCAACTCCTTTAAGATGTCTTCTGACCACCACATGCATGCTGCAGCATGTCACACTAAATAAATGCAAGCAATAAATGACTAAAGGCAATGTTATTACGAAAAATGGAATTAATAACTACAAATATGTTCAAAAGGTTGAGATAGGATAAATGAAGGCAAAGCATAGGCATTCTGAAAACAAGCAAAACTACACATAATTCAAAAGCTTGAAAAATTAAAGTGCATTAAGAAAGCCTCTCCCTGCCCCTAAGAAAAAGATCACTTCAATACTGTACTGTTCTATACCAAGCTGCTTTTTCTTAAAATCCATGTATTACATTCAAAGTGCAGTCTTTGAGACAGTCAGTGGTATTGTAGTGTTTTACACAACTAAACAAATAAAAACATAATTACATGAATAAAAACCTTAGTATGGCCATTAAATATGTATTGAAAATAAACAGTTATCCAATGGAATGAATGAGATGAAACAGGACCATTTAGTCTTTCATAATGAAGATGATTAACAAAGTTGAAATGCAGGGAGGTAGTGAATCATGGAGCTCACATTTTTAAGGAGACGCTGGCAAGAAAAAAATACTGAGGGATAATAGGCTTCTTTTTGATCATTTCAGAGGTACTGAATACTCCTAAATCATTCATAGGGCTCATATCAGTCCGCTTGTGTTCTGTGAACGCAACAGAAAAATAGGGAAGAACATTTGATCTCGAGTCTTTTAAACCCAGTGGAATTATCAAACAACCTGATGGAGAAATGACCCGAAGGATAGGGAAACTGACGCCCCCACGATCAGAAAGACAAGGCACAAACGAAGTGAACTAAACTATCTTGATCTTTACACACATTCCATGTTGTTCATGAACCTAGGTATCTAGGTAATTGCTGCCTGAAGGCTGTTCTCAACACTGCCTGTTACAACACTTGCCTTACATAGGTAGGCCATGCACTTCGGCACACATGCAAATGAGAAATACAACACAAATTCAATTCTTCCAGTTTCAATAGCATGAACAAGCAACTATAATACCCTAGGCAAAACATAACCTTTCTGCACATTGATGTTCATTTCTGAGAGGTGGAAAGGTTGGGCTAGGTAATTCCTCCATTCCGTGGCCTTTCCCCAGTCTTCGATTTTCAAAAACAAGTGCTTTACAAATGAATTAGGAGACAACGCACAGAGTCTGCTGGCTCAACTGCTTTCTTTTCTGAAGAGACGCAAATTTCTGCTTCTACACATCATTCTCAAACCATCTCTAAAGACTTGAGTCTTTCAGCGGGTAGAATGATATCTTCTGGACCACCATTTTTTCTTAGAGTTCACTTCCTTGTTCCTTTCCCAGCTAGTCTGTCACTCATTTATTTCACTTAAAAATTTTTAAAATGTCCCCAAAATGGAGGGTTATAACTTATTTTGGTCAACTGGTCAAAAGGCTTGCCTTGGGGCTGGAGAGATGGTTTGGTGTTTTAGAGTGCTCGCTGCTCTTCCACAGGACCCGGGGTTTGGTTTCCAGCACCCACACAGGGGTCTCTCAACTGCCTGTCACTACAGGTCTAAGGGGACCACTGCTCTCTTCTGGACTCAACAGTCATGGACTCAGTGCAAATACATACAAGTCGACACTCACACTTACACATAAAGGAAAAACAGATAAACCTTCCAAATGTTTGACTCGATTAGGTGTGAAGCAGGATATCTGTGCATCTGTACACTGCTGTAAAATGAGGAGGGTGATCTCCGCGAATGTCACACATGCCCTGTGAGTGGCTTTTCTCATAGTATTCTCAAACCCAAAGTTCAGATTTTAGGTAAATGCTGAGACTAAAAAGAAATGAACTTTCAAATTTCTAAGGAAAGTGAGGGAAGAACCAGATAGTAATTAAATGCACTTTCTTCTTTCAAAGTCCCTCTTTTCTTAAGAGAATTCAGATTTAATTAAGCATCTTTTGGTAAATGAAACTTATTCTTCTCATGTCCCAAACCCAGGAGACTGACATAACACACCTGTAGTGTAAGAAGAAATGGAGAACTGACTTCAGTCCTTACGAGTATTATTTGAGCTCTTGTCAAAGTTTAGTTTGCAAACAAAGCCACTGGAAAGTTTGTTAAAATGTCAATTTTTGGGTCTAGTGGTATGCTGATCATAGAAGCTCTACAGCAAAAATATGCACATGTGTGAATATATATTTATTGTAGGTTTATTCACAAAATATGTAGCATACAACTTATAAAATTGATAAAATATACTTTATTGTAAATTCCATCTAAACAGTTGAGCCTCACCAATTCTGCTACTGGGTTTTTCTAGACAATTTTCTAACTACCTGTGGCTGTAGATGTGTAATGTGCAGTTACAGTGAGAATATCTACTGATTTTTGTTTTGTTTATTGAAGCAATAAAGATCTATGTTGGAACTGCATTTGGTCTTTAACCATAGCAAAATCTTTGCTGTCCCTGGAAATGGGGATATTATAATTATAGTTCTTATTTATTTTAATCATTGACCATAATCTGCATGGGCATAATTTTCCAGTATTGTACTTGCTCTAAGCAAAAAGCAAAAGAAACAAACAAACAAACACACAAAAAAAAATCCAGTATTATACAAGACTGACACGAAGGATTCCTCAGTTTCCATGGTGTAAATGTTTACAAGCACGGCTGATTTCCCATCACCAACACAACCACATTGAACACAGAGTCAGAAAGAAATGAGCAACGTTGCAATGGTTTGAGCGTTTCTAGCACACAAACACGACACGTGTAAAAGTGTAGCACTAATAGTAAAATAACAATAAGGTGATAAATTATCAATACTTACTGTTTCTTTTTAAAAGAATGATGGCTGCATATTTAACAGAGTATTACCTGTTGGCTCTTCTAAACATAAAAGACAGCACCTGGGCACCACAGCCCATGCCTGACTGTGCATAGCAGCCAGTAGGTCTAGTGTGATGCGGAAAGTTTTATTTTCAACAAAGGAGGGTTATGTAAAGAGTCCTCAGATTAGATTCTCTTAGAGTTTGATTATGCACTTCAGAGGGAACTCTATTAGGGTCTTGCAATTCATTCTAATTGTTTTAATGAGACATTACAGTGGTTCGTTTAAAAAAAACCATAAAAATGTAGTATTAAAATATGGAATGTAGATAAGGAAATGAGTTTGCTTTGCTTATTCATCGTGGATTGTAAAGTGTAAAAAGTGATTTGTTGGATAATTTGGTGGAATCTCTTAAGGTTCAAACACTTGGCAACTCAAAGTAGCATTTTCAGATATCTACCTCAAAATATTTGCTAACACTATCCATTGCAGGGAAAAAAAAAACTTACACAACTCTAATAGAGGCAAGAATTTCACACATCTGCATAACAGAATGGGCTTTAGGCTGCACTGCCAAAGATTTCCTTTCTCTTCTCTTCTCCCCTCCTACCCCCTCCATCGTGTGTGAGAGTGTATGCGTGCCTGAGTGTGTGTATATGTGTGTAAGTGTGTGTGTGCACGTGCGTGGGTGCATGTGCTGGCTCAGCATGCCAGTGGAGGTGAAACGGTAATCTGGGGGAGTCACTTTTCTCCTCCGACCTTGTGGGTCTGGGGGATTGAACTCACCTGCTACGTGATTTGTACCAACCCCCAGAGGAGATTTTTAAATAAGTAATCAAAAAGGATCTAAAAGGACTCAGCTTAAATACTGGGGTCCACGGCAGCACACACTTTGCAGAGGAATGAGTAAAAACCAGCTTGGTGTATACTGCGGGAAAGCATGCATAGGTGAAAGCTGCTTGTAGGGCCGGAGGGGAGGCAGCGGAGGAAGCAATGGTGAGTAATCTTCGATTCAGTTTCCCACCAGCTTGGCACTCAGACATCAGAGAGTTGGGAGCACCCACACACGTTCAAGTGAAGCGTCCTCTTTATGCTGGAACGCAATCATTTTCAGTGCAGCTTCCCTGCCACTGATCTCTGCTCTATCTGGTTCAAAAATGCATTAGCAAGGGATTTTTTTTTACCCCCCTGGGCTCACAATTTCAAAGTTTTCCCCCAGTTCCCCTGCGGCCACAGCCTTGTAAGAGCTGGAGAAGGCTGGATCCAGCGGAATGACAATTCCTCTGAAATCCTGTTTCACGTCAGGCTGCCATGCCTACCAACCACCCTTCCATGTTTGCTCTGCTCCTCAGTGTGGGAGAACAGCATCCTCTTGGGTGTACATGCATTGTGGGTCCGTTGACCCCATGTTTAGGAACATGCAACTGTCTGAAAGAAAGAGAAGGAGGAACCAAACCTAGATGGATTATCGGCAGGGTAGAACAAGGCTGGAGAGCAAGGAGAAGTCCAGACATTCTTGTTGCCATGATGTTACACAAACAAATCCCTGCAAAGTTCCAAATCAGTTACTGTGCATTCACAGAGAAATTAAATAAAAGGAAACCTGGGTGACAAAGAGTCCAAATCTAAAGCACAAAACCAGAAGATGGGAGAAGAGTTGTTACAGTCTTGGAGGTTAAAAACCATCTCAAGAACATGGCACTGGGGCTCAGAGAAGGCTGAGGGCATAACAGCTCATGCTGCTCTTGCTAAAGACTAGACTTTGGTTCCGGGATGTTGGGCATCCCAGAGCTTCCTGTAACTTCGGATCCCGGGGACCGGATATTCTCCTTTGACATCCAGTGTCACCTGCAATCATATGCACCTACCCACCCAGAGACAAATTACATTTTTTTAAATAAAGTACACATGATCATGCCAGTTTTTCAGGCCCCTTGCTTCTTTGCTTGCGTTATTATGGCTATTTTGTTCTATTTGCATGTGCTTCTATTTGACAGGAAATTACATGCAGAGTTTCCTTTTACCTTTGCCTCCATGTAATGCATTATTTGAAATGAAACGAACTTAAGTGGTAGTTTTACAACAAATGAAGCTAAAGAGAATACAGAAAAGCAGGTAAATGTGGGCAATATGCCCAGTTACGTGGCAACAGCCTTTGTACTATCATAGACCACGGGTTCCTGTCTAGTACGATGCACCATATCATTAAGGAAAGTGGGGAGGGGGTAAGAAGATTTTGAATTGACATTTATTGCCAATCTGCTTCATGCTGGCACTTATATACCAGCATATAACACAACACATATGACATCTTCATAGACACATCATATAGTCTCTGATGACTTCTAGCCAATTTTTTTACTGAACCATTTAATTTTTTAACATGTTTATATGTATGTTTCTCTGCATGGGTATGCACATGTGACATAGGTGCCCATAGAGGTCAGAAGATGCTGTGGGAGCTAGAGCAACAGGCAATGATAACTGCCTGATGTGGGTGCTGGGAGCTGATCTATGGGAATCTGCAAGAGCAGCCTGTGCTCTGAACTGCTGAGGCGTCTCTGCAGCCCCTGTCTAAGATGGTTTATAGTACTTAAAAGAGATGAAACCTTAGCTTTCTGGAAAAAGTTGCTACTAAAACAATGACCATTCCCAAGGACTCCTACTGAAACTTTATGACCTGATTTTACTAATATAATTCAGAAATTTGGAAGCTAAACTATGTTTTTAGAATTCACATCAAGTTAAAAAATAAGGATTTCTAGGATTGATTCACTTAATTTAGAATATAAGTATTAACTCACTCTCAGGAAAGCGGATCTCCGTCTACACTTTTAGGATCCTGCTGCAATGTAGGAAGTGCAAGCATATGTGGAGGGTTGTGCTGACAGTGTAGAAACAGGAAACATCACATGACTAGAACCCTCCTTACAACACTGATTGGCAGGTGTTGGGGTCTATGTGCACATGTCTCTGGGTCTTTTTACCGTGCAGCAAGAGCTGGCATGAGATGATTTTGGTGTTTTGAAAATTCTGCTAACCTAGAAAAGAGGGTTTTGCATTTTGGAAGAGGCTCTGACCTCCATTCTCAGACTATTCTAACTTGAGATGGTGAGATCAAGACCTTTCAACCTGAGAAGCAACCTACTGTTCGAGACTAGTGACCAATGCTAGGGAACCCCAGAAATAAGAAGTCAGTTTTCATAAAATTCCCCCAGACCAGAAAAAAGAGTTAGGTTAGTTAATACCTAACTCTGAGAAAAATCTCAGGAGAATTTTCTTTTCAGAACAAGACTTGGTTGGAACACATAGAGACAAAAGCATATGTTTTGTGGAATGCGTTAGTGACCCATCCTGCTGCTATGACAAACAGGAAAATGAAGGAAGAGATTATTGGGGCTCACAGTTCAAGGGTACAGTCCCTGGAGAGGTGGGTCATAGAGCAGTACAGTGAGGCAGCTGCTCATAGTCTCCAGTCAGGAATGGGAGCATGCTGAATGCCCTGGCTTAGCTTTCTCTTTTCCATTCAGTCTAAGACCCAAACCCATAGAATGGAGTGGTGTACTGAGTTAATGTGGGGGTTTCCACCTCAATTAACACAATGTGGGAACTGTTTGATGACCCTGTCCAGGGGTGGGTCTCCTTGATGATTCTCTCCTCTCAAGTTGACCCTATTACGTCGCTTAGAGGAGAAGGACAGATGGAATCCATGTTGCTGCTTTTTTCATTTCCTTAAGGACAAGGGGTTGATCTTTGCCTTTTTGCACATTGAACTGTAAATAATAAAAACTGCTCAGGGAATAGGACATACCATATAACTAGAAAACTTCTTATAACACTGACGGGCATGAACATATATGTTCTGTGTCTAAACTCTAAGACCCTTGAAAAATAGCAAATATCCCTTCTGTATTACAGATAGCTATGGCAAAAGACTCACTTTTGAGTATTTACTTGTTTATGTAGACCATAGTGAATGCAGCTAACATTCAGTGAATGAATATTCAACAGAGAACTCCAGGTGAGCCATCTGCTCCCATTTCATAGCTCAAGAAGGCAAAGAGCAGCCTACATACTGGGCAAAGATAGCAGAACAAGGATGTGCCATTATTAGGCTATCTAGATTTAGACTCATTAAACTCTGAGATATGCTATTGCCTATATAAGGCTATCATTTTCAATTAGACTATATGTAATTTCCCTTGAAATAGTTTGTAAATAATTAACCAGTGTAAACTTAATAAATCATTCTGACTTTCTCATCCCCCATCCTGGCTACCAGTTTACAGTGTTAGTAGCTTTTCTGCATGCTTAAGTGTGGAACTGGCCAGCATGACAAACTGAAACTATGATTCTACTACCTCTGGAGGGAGTGCTCTCAGACCCAAGTCTTACCAGGGCCATTTTGTCTAACACAGTCTTTTCTAATTGCTTGTCACATCTCCCTTCTCTGGTAACATCAAATTAATCACTAAGAGTTTGCCAGGCATGGGGCTATTTCGCTCTCAAATCTCTGGATGATTTTTTACCTTTGTCTGGAATGTCCCTCCTGGCCCTCAGCAATGGGAGCTCTAGTTTAGCTTACAGAGCCTTGCTCAGGAGGTGCAGGAGAATTGTCTGTAATCTGTCAATCATGTTTTAAGTAAATGCTGATT
>LOEQ01003254.1:248359-268914 GCA_001685075.1 Bramus lutescens | reverse complement strand
CCTCATTGTCAGCCACGTTCAGAGAGTCTGGTTTGATCACATGCTCCATCAGTCCCAGTCTAGCTCATCCCTAGTTCTTAAGTTGTAAAGTTCTGATCTTCACTGACACTGCTATCAGAGTAGCAGCTTTTCATATGTTCATGCATTTCTGGCACAGCTATACTTACACAACACACATATTGGATGCACGTTAATAAATAGAAGGTGCTGTTTTCTCCTCTTCTAATTGTTTATGAAGAGAAATGTAGCATTTTGCACAGAACCTGTTTCAACAGAAGTAACTCCGCTGGGAACTCGAGCGGGCCTGAGCCCATCCGCATGCACACACGCACACACTCACACATGGGGACCTGCTCTCAGCTGGTGAGAGTGGAGTGCAGTGCCCTCACTGGCAAGTACTTTGGAGGAAAAGGATGAGGAGTGGATGGAACCGAAGGGGAAGGTGGAGGGAGCGAGAGGAGGGAAGAGAGTGGAAACAGGGATTGGAATGTTAAATGAGAAAAGATCTTTTTTAAAAAATAATCAATTAACAAAGAAGAAATTCTGTGGGATGAAAACTGTATTGTAAAGACACCAATGTCATTTTAAAAGAAAGTGCTGACACAGCCCCTTCTTGCTCATCAGCTCTTCCCTTTTGTCTTTCTTCCTCACAGGCCACCTATGCACACAAGCACACATAAATATGGATAGCCTGTTCAAATACTATTATTTACTTTCGTTTTGCTAACTGTCTATTTTTTCATATTAACAGCTTTAATTGCACACAACTGTGACTATGTAGCTCATTTTAAAAAAAAAGTCTCATCATTCAGAAAACTTTTAATATGTTAAGTGACAAATTTTATGAAATGGAAAAAACGTTTTCCAAAACAATACATTAATTTATAAAGCTTCCCAAACTGTATTAGGCTTACCCAAGTCTGGTAGTCTTGAGTTGTATAATTCAATTCCTATCCATCTCCGATTCAATAAATGGAAAACGTCCGTTTCATTATTTCAATGAGATTTGATGCTCTCCTGTGTGCTCACTTAATGTTCTATACCATGTGACAAGATCGTATCTACTGGCACTGAATGAATTATGGGAATTATTTTTTACACTTTTCTATTAGAGTAAATGATACACTATTTTATGTTACAATAAGCTCTCCGAATATTAATACTGGCTGTCTTTATACCTTTTATACAGCTTCTTTTAGAAAAAGTAGTCTAGGAAGGAGAGAAGCCACAACATGAAATTTCCCATCTGCTTTTTACAGTAAGAAAAGTTGCTTGCTTATATATTAAAATACCAAGATATTATTACCTTAATATTAACACTAATTCTAAAATGAGTCATCAGTAAGAGATTAAATTATTAAAGTGTCATGCTTTTCAAACATCGGTGCCTATCATCCATTTTCTCTGAGGAATGCAGCCAGCCTCTGTCAGGAGTTCGAGAAATCTCTGAGGAATTATGTTGACAGCAAAGTTCAGTGTCTCACAGAGGGACAGAGAATCTGGTTTGCGTGCGCGTGGGTGGGTTGAGCTGGTCTGTCTGTGGACCTCAGGGACAGCCTGCTTCCCATTTCCAAAACACAAGCTCCATCAGTGTTCCATAGGCAGCACCAGAAGCTGCCTGTTCGACGGAGGCCAGATGCGGCATTCCAGAGCAAACTGTTTCTGGCTTTGTTCCTCAAACACAAACATTGTTTTATTCCTTTGCTTGCAGCAAAACCTTGTCTCAGCAATCTCGACTGCTGGCAATTTACGAGCAGTTTAGGGGGCAGAGATGGAAAGCTATTTTGTTGTGACGGGAGTTTTTGTTTTTATATATATCACAAATTTTATTTGTAAGTTAGGATTGTACACTTGTCTGGAGGTTCTCATTTGACTGATCACATGTCTAATTAGAAGTGTTCAGTTATATAAAATTACAACTTTCAATATACTTTTCTAGAGGAAGACAACATGGTGCTCCATTTCTGAGGGCTGAGAACCTAGGGAGGATCTCTCAGGAAAAGCTCTGAAGCCTTGGTTCTCAGCCTTTGGGTCAGATATTTATTAATATTACAATTCATAACAGTAGCAAAACTACAGTTATAAAGTAGCAATGAAAATAACTTTATGATTGGGGGTCATCACAACATGAACATTAAAGGGTTGCAGCATTAGGAAGGTTGAGAACCACTGTTCTAGAATGCATTTCCTAGGTACAGACAGACACCTGCTTCTAGAACTTGTTACTGGATGGAAATCAAATGAGTTTGAAGAAGAAAATTTGTGTGGTCAGTTATTCTACGTATCACATTACAGAATTCTGGAGGACATATGTCAGCCCAGGACAGGAAAACAGCCAATAAGCCAATGAGAACTCAGTTACTATTTACAATCTCATGGAACCACGAGCACAAATTCAAAACATAGTTGGAGTTTGCTACAAGCCCCAGAGCAAATAAGAAGTACCACTTTTGGTTGCCTTGGAAACACAGCCCATTAGTCATATTGGTGGTTCTATAACAGGAGAAGGGGTGTTTAATGAAATACACAGTGACCATAGGTAGAGCAACTTGTGTCAGATGATTTCATATGTTAGCCAGTGACTGAGACCAGTGCCTCAGTACAAAGAACATGGAGGAGTGCACGTAGCTCCTGTGCGAATTACACATGAAATTCAGCAGTTGCCAGACGGTTTGCAGAATCCGTTCACTCTCCCTGTGGCTTGCTTACCGTAAAGTAAATAAGCCAGTAGGTCCTTTCTGTGCTTTCTAATGGTATTGACTGCATTGAGTAACACTTCTGATAGGCATAGGAGCAAGCAGGTTAGACAACACATTGGACGCCAGCAAAAATGAAAGCATAGTAGGATGGAAGCTTGCATTGTGGAAATAACCTTTAGAAACAAAGCCATTCGTTCAGCAGTTGCAAATTAAAGCAACTTAAGGCAATTATCCCTGCTTGGCAGAATATATGGGCAATCCTTCATTTTATTGCATGGATAATAGCACACCTCGTTTAAGTAATAAAGTACTGAACATTTTGCTCAGTTCCAACACTTCAAAACTTACCTCGAAAAGCACTAATATCCCCATAGTGAACTTGAAGGACAAAGTATTTACTTCCAGTTTCTCCTCCAACTCTGAATCCAACCCCTAAATCATGATAAAACAAGCAAACTGTCATTACGGAAGCTGGGGCTTACATGCGTTACAGTCAGTAGCCATTTTGTGCTGCTGGTCATGAAACCCTCGGGGCACAAAATGACTTCCACCATATAAAATTAGCACGCCGAAGATGAAAGAAACTGCATTGGCCAGAGAATGTTTAACCAAAACTCTACAAGTTTCTATATTCATAGTTCCCAATTTAGAACCAGGGGAGTCCCTGGTCCTTTAACCAAACAGACCACTCACTGGGAAAGAAACAGTGGGACAAAACTCTGTCCCTGTTGGCTGTTTAACAAACATAAAAAAGATTCTATTTCTGTTTGATAAATATTATGATTTACATTTTCGAAGTGGTTGTAGGAAAGAGAATCTTAGAAGTAGCTCAGAGTGGCTACTTTCCCTCCCACATGAAGACGGGGTCTTCAAAGGTGACACAGAGGGGACCAGTTGCTAGCTAGGTCACACCATCCGGGCGTCGGTGAATGCCCTTACTGTTTATGTGGAGGCTGTTGGCGATGTGTTTAAAATATACCTAGTATTCACAGGCTGAGAAAATGCATATGCTCTCAAAGTGTCAACACATCTGGGACAGTCCTCCTAGGATGTTTAAGCCTGTTGGTGGGCACAAGGTAATGGGCAGAGAGATTTCTTGCTGATATGAAGCAATGCAATTGATGGTGACGGCATGAGCTAGGGAGGGAGGGTAGGAGTCTGCATCTTAAAATCCACTTCTCCCCACAGCGCATGCATCCCATGGCCAAACCATGCAATCTTTTTAATATTCCGAAGCATTTTTGCAATAAGAGAGCATCTCACCGTTCACTCAAACATCAGAGACGCTTCTATCAACAATTTACAGGTAAAGTCAGGAAGCCAGCCAAGTTTGACATTACATTAAATACCTAGGTTCCAGGACTTAAAAAATATTATTGCTGCTGAAACAGCAATTTATTTAATTTCCAGGGCTCTCTTGGCTCAGGAAATGTTCCTGCTGTCAAGTGCCAATGTGCCTTAGGCCAAAGGTGACCTGAGGTGCACCTGATTATTTTCTAATTCAATTCAAGCTGTTTCGAGAGCAAACTACTCATCAAAAGAGGTGAGAAAAAGTGACCAACTACCTTTCAGTACAAAGTAGGTGAGGCTGGCACTTTGAATGAGACTGCAATATGGCTCACAGGCATACGATCCTTTTAGAAAGGACCATTAATACGCTGATGAACACTAGTAAGATGATACAAGACATTTCAGATGTACCTTTGGGGAGCCGGGTCGGGGGAGCATCTCTCGCCCAAGCATATAGAATGTTGGCTTTATCTGTACAGGTTCCTTCATCACAAAACCTGAAAAAAAAAAAGGTAGCTGTCACACCTACTCAGACAATGAAATATATAAACAGTTCCATATTTGGGCAGGTATTTAAAGGACAAACACATCAATATATATGCATTGGATTTTTAGGCTTAAAAACCTAATGTTGTTTGGAGCAAGTTCTGACTGGAAGAAGTGCGCGAAAAAGGGATGGGAAGCAATCCTTTGTTGTGGATATACAGCCTACCACTGGATACATTCCTATGTGAAACGCCCTCTTTGCAATCATGTAGTCAGCCAGTCATAATGCTCAACACTGTACTGCATAAGCAAACCTAATGAAGCAAATCTCTAGACAGACACTCACAACAGTGACATCTACGTTTTGTCTTTTGCGATCAATGATGCTGTGAATAATTTTTGGCCATATCAACAAATATGAGTCCTCAGAAGGCTAAAGAAAATTTGTACATCAGCTTAAAGGGCCTTTGACTATACTACACACACACACACACACACACAGGGATTTTTGATTATACTATACAGACACACATACACACAGGACTTTAAAAAGATTACGGGCACTGGCTTGCATTTATGAATTTTTTCATGTGGGTGCAAGTGCCACTTCGTGTTACTGCTTAGTGTTTTAGCTTTCTCCATAATTCCGGGATATTTACCTCACACAGCTATTCTGTAAATTAAATGAGATACAAGTGGAAAACTCGTCACAAACAAGGCACTACATATTGTAATGCACTGTTTAATAAAACGCTCACCTTATTAAAACATTACCCACTGTGGATAGACTTCAAGGTGAGGGGAGCACTCAAGTGCAGAACCTCTCTTCAGTTCTACCCCTGGGACCCCCAACAGCTGTGATTCCCGGGGGTGTCTATCATCCCTTGAAAACCCAGCAGCTTGTTTACATAAACCCGTTTCAGGGCCATAATAGTGACACAAGTCAGGCAAATGTTATAGTCAGGACCTCTGGTAGACCTAATTTAATAAATGATAAGTTGATGTCAAATCATATTGTTTCTAACAACATTATAACCCTCGGTTTGTCCTGTTATTGAATTAGATTTGTTTAAAACATGGCCAGGCTACATTTTTTTTTATACTGCTTTATGTTTGTGTTTTGGAAAATTGGGGCCAAACAAGGTCAGAGGCAGGAAATAAAACAGACCATAAAGGTTGAAAACTATCAAGGAGAAAGACAAATACAGCTTCTTTGGTGGTAGCTGGCTCACAAAGATGAACATATGCACTATCTATGGTCTGGAGAGATTGAAAAGGCAGAACGGTGTGGCTTCTTAAACAGATCTGAGGCTGCAGATCTGAAAATACAGAGGTTACCTATGCCAAAACCATTGGTGAAACCATCTCTCTTTCAAACTCAGGTAGGAACTCGTGCCCCATTTCCTGCTACAAACAGGGATCGGTTTGGAGAAAAGGATGTCAGAATTAAGCACCAGGGTGTCCCAAACATTATGCATAGCAAATGTGCTTGCTTCTATAAATCAGGCTGCAGAGAGACTGAGTAATGTGCGTTGTAAAACTCACCAACCAGTTGTTTCTTACTGCTCACTGTCAAGTACAGTGCACTAGAGATGAAGGATCTCTACCATGTGAGAACTGTGTTTTGGAACAAATGTCTACGGCATTCTCATGCCAAACGTGTTAAAGGGCTTTAGGGTGTTGGACAGTGCCCAGAAGCATAAACATTACCTTGGCTTCTTTGTATAATAGTTAGATAAATGAGACTGTCAGAGGTGATGAACTATAGATATTACTCCTTGTAGGATATTAAAGCTTAAGGATTTCAGTGGCAATTTCCATACCTCACAACAATTGCATAATATACCTTACACCCATGTGATGGCAGTGCTAAGATAATTACTTTCTCTGATATGGAAGTCAATTTTCCTTTTTTTTTTCCCTTGGATTTTTTGAAACAGAGTTTCTCTGTAGCTTTGGAGCCTGTCCTGGAACTAGCTCTGTAGAGGAGGCTGGCCTCGAATTCACAGAGATCCATCCGCCTGCCTCTGCCTCCCGAGTGCTGGGATTAAAGGCATGCACCACTACTGTCCAGCATGGAAGTTAATTATCAATACAGAAGCAGATGGACGTATAACAGAGAACATAGTAAGTATTGCCAAGGTACACCTTTATGCCATTTACTGACTCAGAATGTTGCAGACACTTCCCCCAAAATGAAACTGAAATATTGTAGCAAGATACAAAGACATTTTATGATCTAGAATCTCTTTATATTTCCAGAGAAAAGCCTCTGTTTATGCCATGGCAGTATCCATTTCTCATTTCTGATGTTTCTACTGTTCTCTTTGCCTGGGCGACTCTTTCCTAGCTCTCTGTTTGGAAAGAATACTCTCCGCTTCCAGGCCGAGTTCTAGTTTTCCTTGTCAGGGAGGCCTCCTCTGACTCCATCACGAATTTTTACCATAGTACCACACCAAGCCTTGGCCTCCTTATCCATCTCTTTAGCCAGAACAGAAGCTCGAGTTTGAGACAAAGCCTTCTGTCCTGTTTTCACAGAACCTGTGAGTCTGCCCGGCCGTTAGTAAAGAGGCGGTGCAGTTTTCTTCTTTCACTTTACATGTTCAGACACTTCACCGAGTTGACTAAAAGGGTACTGCATTGTCACATGTAAAATAATAATTAAAAATTTACGATAAAAGCAAAATACAAGCCCTAGCACATTTGAAACATTACTTGCCCGGCTGCTCTTCACTCTCTGAGGAATGCTGTAAACCGGCTGCACTTTGAAACCCAGGGAGGCAGTCAGCTCAAGCAAGTGCAAAGGTCACACAGAGAAGCCACAGGGCACAGTTCCGGCTGCAGCTCTTTCTTTCGTCACAACTCACGACACTGATTTATAGACAGAGACTATCTTAGGGAGATAAACCTTACTGATACGGTCATACCCGGAGGGAAAGCTTGTGTGCGCAGTTCTAAAATCAAGTTTCAGGCGGAATAAACTGCTCTGACCCAGTCGCAACATCAAACCATTTCACATTCTACTTTCGTCAGGTCTGACAGAATAACAACTTCCAAAACACATTTTGGGACTTCAGAGATGGCCCAGTCGTTGGGAATGCTTGCTGCTCTTCCACAAAAGCCTATGTTCAGTTCCTGACACCCACACTGGGCTCATAGTCACTCATAATTCCAGTCCCAGCACACCTGACGAACTCTTCTGGCTTTCATGGGAACCCATGTGCGTGTATGTGTGTGTGCACGCACACACACACAAACTTAGCTTGAGGCTGGAGAGATGGTTCACTGGTTAAGAGTGCTGACTTTTCTTCCAGAGGACTGGAGTTTGGTTTCCAGCATTTACATGACTTCTCACAGACTCCAATTCCAGAGAATCTTACACCCTTTTCTTGCCTCCCTACGTAACTGGAGGTTTCTCTCCTGCCTGCCAATTCCCAAATATCTACTCTGACACTTAATATTAATTACAAACTGTTTGGCCAATGGCTCAGGCTTATTATCAACTAGCTTTTATACCTCAAATTAAGCCATTTCTATTAATCTACTTATTGCCCACGTGGCTGTGGCATTATGTCACATCTTGCTTCTCTGGAGGCTGCTGGTATCTCTTGACTCCGTCTTTTTGCTCCCTGTATCTCTGGATTTCCTGCCTGGTTCAATCTTATTTGGCTATTGGCCTAATCAGCTTCTTTATTAACCAATGGTAATAAAACACATTCACAGCATACAGAGGGACATCCCACATCATCTCTGGGCACTGCACACAGGTGGTCCATGCACAGACAGGCATGCAGGCAAAAGACTCACACACATAACTATTTTGAAATCTTAGCTTAATTAAAAACAACGTCCATACATTTTTTAAATGTATTCAGTACATTTTTTATATTAATAATTAATAATTAAAAACGTAACATCAACAGGAAAATAAACAAATAGAGGCAGGTTGTAAATTCCAACTGCAATGCAGTAGGTATCCAGTGCCCACAGCCAGAATAGTTAACATCAAGTTAGAGGTGGGTCTTGTTTTTGTTTCTTTTATTTTTAGAAACACAACATAATCACTAATGGCGTGGGTGGGATATTGTCACCTTTCAAAACTGCACTGGTCTGCGTTAAATATCCAAATATAATTAACTGCACTATAACCTATAGAATATTTCTGCCAATTCCAGATAATCCCATGTGAACGTCACGGTAGTAGTTATGCATTTGCACAGTAATACAAAGAATACCTAATTAGAAAAGCAAAATAAGAATGGGGCAGCTTGATGAACAACATCATAGGAACAGCCCCCTGAGACCCCCTTACCCCAGCGAGAAAGCCCAATAAGGTCTGTAAGAATAGAGGGAATAAAGCACAATTTCTCAGTGCAAACTAAGCCATCCTTCCATGGAGGCTCTACAACAAGCACTGTACATCACAGAGCTTACTTTCATAGCCCAATAAGGCACAATTAGAAGCCCCGTTTAAGAAGAAGGGTGTGGTGGTGCATGCCTTTGATCTTTGGACAGAGGCAGGCAGGTGTCTGAGTTCAAGGCCAAGCTAGTCTACAAACCGAGTTCCAGGACAGCCAAGACTATTACACAGAGAACCCCTGTCTTCAAAATCAAAACAAAAAAACACCTGAGGACAACTACTAAGGAAAATTTGAACCCAAGATGCTCAGTAACATTTTATGGTATAATGTCACTACTTTGTTTAACTCGTATGCTGGTCTTGTAAGGAAAGATAATCAACATCATACAGGGTGTTTCATTTAAAAGTATTTATTTCATGTGTTTGGCTGTTTTGCTGTGTCGATATTGAAGAGCATGTCTGATCCCTTAGAACTGAAGTCACTGAGAGCTGTGAGCTGCCATGTGCATGCTGGGAATTGAAGTCAGGTCCTCTGGAAGATCATCTAGTTCTCTTAACTGCTGAGCCATCTCTCTAGCTCCCTCAACCTCTTTTTTTTTAACTGTCAAAATGTTCACAGTCATGGCACTAGTAACCCAAGTAAATGCTAAGGGGCTCCTTCCACCAACTCCATCACTTCCGCTCTTAGCCAAGGAACATAAGCACTGTCGATCCAGAGTTAGAGCAGATACCAACTGTATTTTAACTAATGGAAATATGTTTTCTATTCTCATATAACTCAGTTACAACATTAAGGTAAAAGAAATGTAGTGGTAGAGGATAAGGATGTAGCTCAGTTGGTAGAGTTCTTGCCTAGCTTGTAAGAGGGCAAGGGCTCAATCCCTAAAGTAACAAAAGCACGTGCTAGGCTTAACCCTAGCACTAGCACTCAAAAGATAGGGGTAAGAACCAGGGCAAGGTCAGCAAGGAGTAGACACCCTGCCCAGATAAACAGATAACAATGAATAAAGGGAGACAGAGACAGTTAATTCCAGTCCAGTAAAAACTTGTGACAAAAGATTGCACGTAAATGCACATCCTATAGTGCCTAACATGAAGAACGGTGTGGGTTTGGGAGACTGGCTGTTTTCGTTTTGTGGAGGGGGTGCTCTATCTGTCCATTTTTCAGAAGTTTCTATGGAAGAAGAAACAAAGAAGGCACTACGGGAAACACTTGGAATGCTTCTCGGACTTGTTCAGTGTATCCAGGATGCAGAGAAGCTGCAACAGGCGGTGTGTGCACACCCTGCTCTCAAATAATCCTTATGGTGGGGAGGCAGCAGCAGAACTGGGGCCTTCCCTAGTAAACATCATCACTAGGGTAAAAAGACACTGGAGTGAGTAACCAGAGTGTGCTCCACACAAGCATGTCCATGCTCTAGCTCCTTTTGTTTCTCCTCCTCCTCAGCATCCGCAACCCTGTGGAGAGGGTGGCATTTAAAAAGACACAGCAGGTGGTTAATAAATAGAAGCAGTTGAAAGGGATTTCAGCTAATACTTCAGAGGATGGGGAAGCACTCTACTTCTTTAGCTGGAGAATGATGCTAAGTTAGAACAGCTGGAAATGGCCTCCTCTAGCCAGCTGGGACTCACCTGTTTAAAAAAACATCAAACAACTTGTAGAAGCCCTCTCTGACTCCCAAAGATGAGTTGGTCATAAGTATTACTAGGAGTAGTTTAAAAATTAATTATAAGAACTAAGAATAGTTTTAGCTATGCACAGACTACCATGCCGATGCACAAGGCTGGACATTAAAAGACCACTAACTCTAACAGCCTAACATTTTGGTGGGTTTGGTCATGTAGACAGTTTAACGGATGCAGAAATAACATAAAAATGTTTATATCAGCAGAGTACTGTACAATAGTTGAAGTTCAAGTTGGGTGTCACATATGTTTTCCCTCGAACACTCAAAACATTTATCAAACTTTTTGAACAAACCCTCTATCTTCTTAAAGTATAGAGCACATAATTATTATCTGTAACCTCTCAATATTGTTCACTCAATATTCTGAACACAAAAAAAATCTTAAATTGCCTTCAGTTGTTTAATCACCACACTTGGCACTCAACAGAACAGAAAATGTAGAACTCTACAATCACATATGGTTAAAAACAAATAAACCAACAAGGTGCAGAGATGGCTTGACAGTTAGTAGCACTTCCCACTCTTACAGAGCATCTGAGTTTGGTTCCTATCACCTACAGGGAAACTCACAGGCCTCTGTAACACTAGTCTCAAGGGATCCAACACTGTCTCCTGGCTTTCTGGGCATCATGCAGAAGCATGGTACACATGCATGCTTGTACGTGAACACAGGCACACCACATAAACGTAAATAAATCTTAAAAAATTAGTACACCAAAGTTATTACCCCAAATGCTAGTAACTTATTTAAATAAAAATCATTATATTTCTTCAAATCTTGAAACTCTCAGTGAATAACTACTTATTGACAAAATTAGTAATATAAGAATGAAGGTGCAGTAATGAATTCACAGAATAGAACAATGCAAATTTTATTTTCCAAGACTTTCATATTTACTCATTATTAGTACAGGTCTGTACATTTAAATGCATGAGTGCTTGTAATCTACATTTTCTTTTTCATCCCTAAGAGAGGGGCTGGAGATGTGGCGAGTAGAGCACTTGCTTAGACTCATATTCAGCCAATAAATCAGCCGACTGCCATCTTGGTTCCCATCTTCCTGCCATTCCTCACTCTTGGTCCCTAAATGTGGCTAACTGTCTTCCGTATTAACAGGCAGGCGTCTGAAGGTACTAGATTACATGGGACAGGTATTTCTGCCTTCTTGACATGGGTCGTAGAGTTTGCTTTCCCATCAGCTGGTGCCTATTTGCATCCTCCAGAGGTATGTTAATTTGGAATTGAGCATCAGGCTCCCTCGAACTATAAAGAGACCACCCCACAGTATATTAAAAGGTTTGCATCAACGTATGCAATTTAAGCGCACATGCATATAATTAACTAGACACATTAACAGTGTGAGCTGCTAATTTGGAATGAGACACAAAAGACTAGAATGTGTGTGGAAGGAAAAAAAAAACCTTAAAATTAAAATGACTCCATAATGAAAACTGCTTCATGCTGTGTCTACTATTTTCATGTAAACTTAATATAACTGTAAATATATTTTAATGAACAGTAGAAAGAGGCAATTACAAAGAGCAAAGGAGGGCAGCTCCACAGTGAAACATCAGAACAGCTCTCTGCCTCCGTATTAAAAGTGCTGCCTGAAGACAGAGGGTGAATTATAACTTCATAATTTCAGGGGAAAAATGCTTTCTATATTAAAGATACATTTGCCAATGAGCTGGCAGTGCAAATAAAACCTCATGAGAAATGGGCAATGGGGAGGGAACGACAGTACTAGATCTCAGGAGCAAAGAGAAAACAGGAAATATAAGCTTGACTGCTAAAAATCATATATATCTTATTAGGTGTTTACACTTTGTTAAAATAGCTTTGTGTTCCCTGAAGAATTTTCTAGCGCATAAACTGATTATCGATATTACTAAGCATCAAGAATCAGTACAGATACCACACCGAAAATCACGTGAGAGTTGGAGAGTCTTTATTTAAATGCCTTCTATCTTGGAAGAGTTGGATAACAGAATTGCAACTTAAAATGAATACGATAAATCTCATTGCTCAAATTTCAGAAAAGAATACAGAATTTTGGACACGGACATATTTTTGGTGTTAGTGGGATCCAGATGGGAGCACAGGAGGGCAAATGATGGGAAATCATCACAGATTATCTCTAGTGCAGAGCCTGTGAGGTGGTGGGGGCGGAGGCACAACGTCCTTTGAAGTAACCTACAAGTTCGGCCCATGAAGTGCCATGAATTCTAATTTTTTAAAGAGAGGAATGGAACTTGCCAGACACTGGAGAGAAAATAATCTATATTAACTTTAAATGAACTGCAAGGCTAGACTGTAAAGTCAGCGTGAGTAGGGCAGTTTTACTTAATGCATGTCTTCTACTTTGCATATTGAAAAGCTCCTGCATCTACTTTTAAATGTTAAATGAAGACTTTGGACTTGGCTAAAAGATGAATAGTAGTATCAATTATTTTCCTTGTTTTATGGTTACAGAGTCAATTATTGCAAATATATAGATTAAATGAGAATGTGAACTACCAGGCAGGTATTTTAAGTTACATTTAAAATGATACAGAATCAGTGTCACACAAAATCCTAGTTACTCAGTGGTGCATTGTCCTGACAAGGCACATAGGATGTGTACGTGTGGTGAGTCACCTTCTGCGCACATCTCCAGCCCCTGGTGGTCTTGCCTTCGTCGGTGGATTCACAGAAGGTACACGATGCATACTTACAGAATTATGAAACATAAGCATAAAGGAGGTTTTATGATTGACCTAACATTGATCTGAAAAATCAATGAACCAAATAAGCTAGGAGGCCTCCGTAGGGCATCCAGCAATGGGTTTGCTGCTTCTCCATTCTTTTCTGTTGTCTTTCAAATATTAATTTTAACAAAACAACACAGACACGGCAATCACCACACAATTCCACTTGCACTGGTATTTTCTTAACATCTCCCTAACCAAATCTGGAAGTCTTGGGCACTATATTTTATATACAAAGCTTCAAAATGGCATGTTTAAGAATACCAATAAATGTTTAAAGGGCCAAAATAATATAACTGCTTTGGCATTCCCTTTATATGAGAACACCAAACAGAGAACCTACATCTTATAAAAAGTTTTAGCGGTTAGCATCATTATAACATCATCCCCCCACCCCAGGCAAGATGAAGCTGAAGCGCATACAAAGAGCTTACAATCTTTCTAGCTAGTTAATAAATTCCAACCTAAAAGACTATACTGCTAATTACAAAAGGAATATTTTTTAAAGCATACAAAGGATGCAATTTGTAGAAGATTCAGAAAAGACTGTCAAAGAATAATCTTTCAATGTGGAATATTACTTATAAAAATTTGCTAAAGAGATAAAATAAAAATGTTGCTATCAAAAGGCATTAGCTGCCATTTTTCTAATTCCATTTTTTTATATAAACCTAGTCACATGAGTTTGGCTCCTATGTGATATGCCCATTACATCAAATAACTTAGGCCTATTAACAAATGCTTTGATGGCACTCTGTCCATGGAGATTTCTGCTAATTGCCTTGTGCTTTTCGAAGTTCCAAACACACAGTACAATTGCTTATTATCAAAATGACTAGAAATCAGCTACCGCAAGCCTCACCTCAGACTAATGACTATTTGGATACACTGAGAAAGGTTCTTTGGTCTACAGGATTGTGTAGGAGCAAGACGGCCAAACAAACCTCTTCTTAGTGTACGGCCAAACAGGGCAGTCACTCAGGACTGCTAAACACTTCCCAGTGATTCCGACTGGTGGTGGAAAAAGAATAGGAGGCTTGGAATGCATTGGTATTTTCAGATTTCAGATGGTCAATCCACACTGAAGAACAGAATGGAATGGAGCACTGTGGCCCATCCCCCGCGTCATCTACCACCGTTCTGCGGACTAGCATTTCCTAACGGCTTACTGATTCATCCTGGCACAACAAGAAGACTCCCTAGAGGGATTAAAATCACCCCTAAAGCCGCAATAGCGACGTTAATAAACAGCAAACGGCAAAGTCCAATTGAAAATATCAGGACTTTGGAATTGGACATTTTAAGACACTCCAGCCAGCTGATTCCCTGAGTCAATTAGGAAACCTGACATTCCGGCTTCTTGCCTGTGACGTTTGGATAAAAATGGTTGCTGTGCAGAGAAATTAGGGTAAAGGAAATGATATATACAGACTATGTAGCAAAGTGCACAGGACAAAAGAAATCACCAGGAACAGAACTGCCATGCTTTTGGGGGTGCAACCATGAACTGCACAAAACCTGATATCAGAGTATCAGTATCTCAATTTCCTTGCTCCGTGGGGACATTTAATCGGCGGCAAAGGCTGGTATTCTCCACAGTGGACTGAATAATTCTGATAGCCACATGATGCCAACGAACAGCGGTATTCACGTGTTAAGCAACTGCAAAATCCTTACACAAATCCTTTACACTCTACTGTGAGCCCACTAATCCTTACCAGTAACTTCCAGTGGACGAAGGCATATTGCATCCAAAAAGTAGCATATGATGGACAGTATCCATGCTGGCACGTGGTTTGAAGTCAACTGTCATGAGAAAATGATACATGAGTGTGAATACAAGTTCTACATGGGTGTGGCACCATCACAAGAGACTACATCTTTGAACAGTTTGGATTGCTATATAACCATGATGCTTTGATGCGGCAATGACAAAATGCCCCGATATTTGACATTCTTCAAGATAAGTATGAGTTAATAATTTAATGTAGAGATATAGTAAACTACGGCACATTAAAAAGAAAATAATAACTAACAGGCTGGCAAAGGCTGCTATTAACACACACATTTGAAAATGAACGGTCTCATTTAATGCAGTGAGTGCATTATGCGGGCATAGAGTGAATGCTCCAGGCTATTTTATCCACAATATATTTCCTTCCCACTTCGGCCGAGTGCTGTGTACCAGAAACACTGCACAATGTGTAATAAAACAAAAGCTACAATGAGCAGTCAAAACATGAGCAAAAGGATTCACAACATATCTGTATCACTTTAAATAACAATAGCAGTCATTGTGCAATGCAACACACACACACAATTTCCCATAGCAACAAAACTGTATGTGCAAATGTATCTATATAAAGATACAGAAATAAAATTTTATCTGAGGTGAACTCAGTGCACTTGCTTAAAATAATACTGACACTTATGTAATGGTATGTCTCTTTTCCTCCCAGAATCTGCAGTGGAAGATACTACAATAAGCAAAAAGCAGTGCAGAATACAGACATAATTTCAAAGCTGTGTTATCAGTGGTTGATATTGAACTCTGGCGCCCATTTGGAAGGAACTGCTGTCCCTTCTTGACCTCACTGAACATGCTACTATGATGTAGCACCTCATGTGTCACCAGCTCATACAAAAACGCTAAGTTGTCTAATGTCAAGTGTGTCTTAAGGTACCTTTGGCCTATTTTTATTTGGCTCTGAGGCAAAATAAATAAAGCATCATTTCTTGCTAAAATACACACAGAGGCATGATTATTTATTGAATAAAAACATTCTGCATCAGACTGTGACACCAGACTTGCTGGCAGGTCGGGAAGCACGGGATGTATACTCTGGGCCACCCAATTTACAGTTCTCACAGGAGATTGGAAGCATTTCATTTACTGCACTTTAAACAAAAATTTAAAGCTGAAAAACCAAATCATGGGGCTTTCATGGCACCACTTAAAACATAACAAAGAGGCTGTCCAGAACTTGGACTTACTATCACCTGAGGCTCTGTTGTTGCTAAACAAAGAATACAATGGAACTTGGAGATTGAAGCTGTTTGGGACATAAAGAATAAATTGAAAGTTTCAACAGCTCATAATTTGTCATAGTTTGTTAGCAAGAGAAGCAGAGGAGAGAAAAGGGTGTCTGCTTGTTCTGGCCACTCTCACATGAAGGACAATGCTTCCTTGCTCCCTTCCAGAATCTTTTCAGGAACCTCTCTGGATCCTTATTTTTTGTCAGAAGCAAAATCAAAAAAGCTTTAAGGTAGAAGCAGTTGTCACTATTTGTCTTTTATTCAACTTAAATTTACGTTGGCCTAATATATAATTAGTAACTTTATATTTCATAATTCTCAAATTGTTTGTATCACTCTATGGACATCTATACTTTTAAAACTATCTTTTTTCTTTTTATTTATATGAGTCTAATGAATATATGCCACGTGTTTTCAGTTGCCTACAAAGGCCAGAAGAAGGTGTGAGCCTCCCTGAAACTGGACTTCCAGGTAAACTGCCCAACTTGGGTGCTGAGAAGGGAACTCAGGTCCCCTGAAAGAGCAAGGGCTCTTCACCGATGGCTCGTTTCTCCAGCCCCTTTTCTGCACTTATCCTCCCACCAAAAAGAAAAATGTAGCCATGACAAACTGTGAATGGTTTTCAAACACGGGTCTCATTCCTGGTCTCTTGTATGACCTGTGTTGTTTTCATCCCCTTAGATTATTTTACTAGGGAGCAGCTAATTTTCTTACCATTGAATCATTGCTAGACTTTGGTTGACAACCAACAAAACTGTGTGTAGCTTCTTCCAGGAATTAAGGTTTTAGATCCCTGGCAATCTGAGATTCAGGCATCAGGTAAACAGTCAGGTGTACACAATCAGCAGGGTTGGAACTGTGACTCTTGGGGGCAGGCGGACAGGGAGGGTGAGAGAAATCACTTCTGGAAGTCACTCACAGTTTAAATGCCGAGCTGTGGGGTGGACAGAAGTAGGAACCTTGGAGAAGGCTTGGGACAGAGGCACAGAGAAAGCCCTGGGCTGTCAGGATTTCTTTAGAAATCATCAGTTGAACTGTTTTATATTAACGCTATGAGGGCTGCACTGAAAAACAAGGCGAGAACACTGCCCCGCCCCCCCCTTTTTTTTGCACAGAAAGGTGAGCCATCAGTAGTACTTCTACTAAAAAGATACAGATGAGCAGGACACTTCCTGAAGGCAGCAATAAGCTCTGCCTGGGCTTTTCACCAGGAGAAGGAGAATGAGGGTACCTAGGCATCTGCTTAAACTCCAGGGCCTTCTGACGCCTGTGTTCAGTAACGTGCAAATTCTCCAGCCATCTCTTTAAAAACCTCAGCCTGACATACTTCCGTACATACTACTTATTTGCTTTACACCAAAGCTTTACTAGATGTAAGTATGGCTTTATTTCTAAAATGGGAAATGTCTATTATTAAGCAGTTGCAAAAGAAAATTCCACAGTTCCCACTTATAAAACTTATACTAAAACAAATAAAAAACACCCACCCCACTAAAGCCTTATTCTTCCAGAGTCATAGATTCATCCAGAAATTCAAGATGTAATTTAAATGCTAAAGAAATTATGGGCACAAGGTGAAAAACATGAGGCTAGACATGCTTTTTCATATTCTAATGAAAAATATACCTAAGTATTTTTATAATTATAGCTCAAACTACAGGCCATTGCAAACTGAAATGAAAAATACCTCCCACTGAAAAAAGTCATATTGAAATGTAAATCTAAAGCAAACAGCAGATGACTTACAATAATGTAGAGCTTATAAAATTTCACCTAAAGGCAACAAATGGGCAAAGAGAGCTTGACAGGCTCATTTCCTAGGCTGGTTTCATACATTTCTATAGTTGCTACTTCCTATAGAAATGCAAAGGCTCCACCCCCTGTGCATAGGGTTAAAGTCCACTGAACAGAAGACATACATGTGATTTTGGAGATCTCAGCAGAACAAGAAACAAAGTTTACAAAAATAAAATCCTATCTTCAGAGAAACTGCTCCTTTTTTCCTCATCCTCTGATGTCCTATCATATCCCAAAGAAAGAAAGGATGCCAGGGAAAAGGAGGAGGGAGGTAATAAAGAAAAAAGTGCCATGTGAGTGTACTCTTCCAGCAGGCAGAACAAACAAAACCTTGGAAGGGTGACATCACTCAGAAGACAGCCTCACGAGAACGTAAGCGAGTACTACAGCTGATTAGAGAGCAACCACCAGCAGTCTTCCAGGCAATAAGGTAAGAGTGGTTTACTGGGAAATGAGGCCAACGGTGAAGGTCACTTGATATCTCTGAGCAGGGAGAATTGTGTAGGTAAGCCCTGGGAACTAACCACCTTGGAAGGAAAAAGACTTCAAAGTAGTAACTCAGACCTATCAATGAAAAGAGGAAGGTGACAGGGAAATGAGCAGGTAGGAGGGCTCCCCGAAGGGTAATGTCACCCCAACTGAAAGACAGTAGCATGTGTGGGAAGAACATTAAGACAGACAGACAATGAGCTCTATTTCTGGAGTTCTAGGCAAAGTCTGTTTTAACTGCATGAAGTTCCCGGGACTTAGAGCCTCTTTTAGCTAACATCAGCCTGCAGCTGGGGCCGTGCACATTTCCAAGACTGTGACCTGGGAGAAACTTTCATTGAACACTCAGTTTTCTCTCCATTTCTCCAAGTGGATTTCCAGGAGGTCTAGGCCTACATGTCAAACTGGATACATCGAACTTCCGATTTGGAAATGCTGTGAAGAACACACTCGGCCTTGAGGAGGATGCAAGGACCTGGAAGATTTCCATGTATGTATAAACAACACTGTTCCAAATGAAAATGGCAACATTAGCCTTTTTTTTTTTTTGCTAAGGTTGTGCATTTTAGGAAAACGACCAACCTTAGATATTTATCTACCTATCAGACACAGACAAGTGTGTATGTGTGCATGAATGTGCGTGTGTGTGTAAAACTGTTGGGATACCTGTTTTTTAAGTCTGTTTCTATTTCTTCCCAATGGGATGATTAGGTATAAATAAATGGCTTTAGTATACTACGGATATTACTAGATGCTGTCAAATAATTTTGTTCAGCAGTACTTTTCAGCCTGGGTTATTACTCAGAATCACCTAGGGAGATTGCTAAAATAACGTAGGCTTGGGTTTTAGCCCTAGGGTAGAAGGTTTGCCTCCCACAGGTGATCCTAATTACAGCCATGCTTTCTAGTAGCCGACCAAAGCTATGTACACAGTCTCAGGTTTTGGTTAACTACTCTTAGCTAATTTTAGATTGCTTTCATCTTTTAACTTTACAGAGTAAGGTTTCTCTGAAATTAAAATTGTAAAACAAGTTCTAAAGATAAAACCCGAGCTTTCCTAATTGCTCTGTTAAGACACTCCTACAGCTCCGTACTAGATCGTGCCACATTTCTGGAGGAGCAGGTAGCCAGAACACACATGGAGTGACTTTTGATTAAATCTGGAGCTACGTTAAAGAGCAGGGATACTGGACATTGGTCGCCAGCCAAAGGCGAATGCCAAGCCTGACAAATTGTGTTTGGTGCCTAGAACCCATATGGTAAAAAGAGCTTCCAGAAGCTGCCCTCTGACCCCTACACAGACATCACAGTGTCTGCCTGCTCAAAAATAAAATAAGTAAAATATGATTTATTATATTAATATTCTAGTGATTCAAGCCATGCTCAACAGAACTAGGGAAGTATACAGCCTATGAAACTGAGCAATATGAGGTATTATTGGAAAAGAAATCTCCCAGTTCTTAATGTTACTCCCTTAAGCATTTCTTCACACGGACTAAATAAAGATTACACTTCAAAACTGCTGCAGGGAACTGAAGAGGGCTTGTTTTGAACAGTAATTTAAATGTAGGAGCTGATGAACCTTAATGCCCATAATATTTCAGTTAAAAAAAAAACCCACAGCTGTAAAGGTTTCAGCGCCACAGTTCTTTGATGGCATGTGAGAGGCCTGAAGCATACCTTAGCGGTCTTCTGCCAGCTGCCCAATCACATAGGGCAATCCTATAAGTCCTATACTAACGGACTTTCCAATGGAAGACTTTTACACAGTAAGCTTAGCAGAGAGTTGTCATTTACGCTTACGAAGAAGGACAATGACGTACACCCTATGACAAATCTGGAACGTAGTTTATGGGGGATATCAGCTGCTGTTGGAGAATTCACCAAGAAACACATTGAACATAATTAAACTGCAAATACAATAATCCTGATGAATGAACAAGTCCAGTATAAAGAAGGAAT
>LOEQ01003254.1:223136-242147 GCA_001685075.1 Bramus lutescens | reverse complement strand
ATATAATGGGCCAGGCAGTGCTTAAATGAATACAATTTGTGTGTTGTTATTTCGGGTATAAAGCTAGCTGTGTGGGAGCTGGCCAGATGAAAAGCAGGCCTGCTCCCCAATCACTACAGTGTATCAAGCACAAGTTAGTGTTTTACTTCTGTTGTGCTGTTTAAAGCAATGCAATAAGGTAGACAGACATGATCACTGCACTTTAAACTCAGAAAGGCAGATTATGAACATTTATTGAGGTCTTACTACATGTCACCATTTTTCATAATTGACTCCTTTCAGCCTTCAAATGCACTGCTATATCTTAGGCATGATTATTACCCCCACTTTACAGATTGGAAAACTGAGGCAATTAAAGGTTTAAAAACACTCTGAAAGGTGTTCTACAGACAAGACTGTCCCTTTGATCACATTCTAGTCACACTCTTTGGAGACCTCTTCTCAACTTCAGCTTTAACCTTCAAAAGCTTCAGATTCTCAGTTCAAACCATTTTTCTGACCCCTCCACATAAATACACACAAGAGGCTTGCTAAACCACCAACACAAAGGTTCACAGCTTTTAACACTGCACCTCTAGAATGACTCCATCATCTTTTAAAAGGCCTGCTTCACTCTGCCAACAAAAATTATTGTCTGTACCAGCCTAAAGGTAGCACACAGGGCCAGGCGCCTAGATATGCCCATTACAGCAGTTACTTTGCAAAGGTTCCAATTCTGCTTCCTTCCTCTGCCTCTTAAGATGGAAGTCTACTATCTCTAATGATCTTATCACATTCAAGGAGTATTGCTCAGCTCCCAGTGCCCTGCTCTGCCCCACACTAAGACAAACTGTCATAAAGATACAAAACTCCTGTTTCTCCTTCCAATCACGACAATTAACAAACTCAGGTGCCCTAGGTCCAGAGGCAAACCCTTCTCATAATCACCAGCACACCCCAAACTTAAAAGGTTGCCTCCTTTTTTTTTGTCCTGGCAAGGTTCATTTCATTCACAGAGGTTAAGTTATTCCAAGCAGAGTCCCGACTGAATAAAATCTATTCTTCTCACTTGAATTTGTATGAGGTCTTGGAAACCCAAGAGTAGAGTAGCTGCAATCGCAACACAGCTCATCTAACACATCACAGATAATCCAAAGCCATGTGACAAGTGGTGCTTCGAAAGCAAATATAGCAACGAGAGCATGTTAAAAAAGTTGAGCGTGTACTTATAACAGAAAGCCCAAATGATTCGGGTGAAATGCAAATGAAACCAAAATTCCTTTGAAAATTTGGAAAAAACTGTTGATTTTACTCTTTTGTTGTAATCTAGTTCAAATTTACTGCTAGACTAGAAAAGGTATTGAGTTAAAGGGACACATCAAATTGTGCAACCCAATTCTCCTGATAAAAGCTAAATGCCAAAATGCAATGCATGAAGATTTTATATATGTATATACAAAATATAAAACATACTGTTTATATTAGATCCATGCTGTGATTTATTTATCTTACCAGCTGCTCAATTTAAAATTAGAAAAACCTGGGAATGTCTTTCTCTTATGAATTTACATTCTTAGATGATAACTTCTTTTGCCATGAAAATGTTTACATTTCAGCTGCCTATTTCCTAGGCTGCTAAAGTCAATCGCAAAGAAGATAAAAACTGGAAAGGAAATAAAAGTATGGGGGAAGAAGGGAAGAAGGAGAGACAAAGAAAGGAAAGGACGAGAAAAATGAAATGAGACAAAGACAAGCATCTTAATTATTTTGGGAGAGCAAAGAATATAACAAGTCTAGCATCAGTGTCGACCGCGAACCATCATAGTCTGATTTGCCATCTTACTTATAACCCCTTTTTGAGATAAAGAGTAATTTCTGTATGAAGAGAAAAATATATGGCTTTTCCTTAAAACTGAACTCATTTAAAAATACAGAATATCAAATCAATGATTTGCCTTCAGCTGAAAGCTCTGAAAACCACACAGTTCATTAAGATGTGGGAAAGAGCTGTTAAAAAAAAACCAGGATGTTTTGTTTTGGAATATACTGTTACCACGATACAGTACTTACAACTAAGGTAAGAAGAGTCCCAAATCTACATAAAGAATGCATCACTTTCAGAGTTCAACTGGACAGATGAATGGGAAAGGATGATTCATGGACATCTTCAGCGGTCTCAAGGTTGGCAGAACATGAGTGCACATATTCTTTACAATGCTATTTGTTTCATTCTCATAAGTGCATTGTGAGCAGACTTAGCAGACTGTACATCATTTTATTTTCTTTACAGAAAAGTCACTGTGATGATCCACTTAAGGCCACCCAGGTGGTTAATGTTGGAATAGGATTACAAGTCTTCTAGTTCATGCCTAAAGAACATCGGAGATAATGGGGTATAGTTCCTGTCATTTTCTTTGGGTACAATTTTAATCTATTTAAATCTGTGATTGTGACTAGCCTTTAAAAATCTCATGGTTCTACTTTCTACAAAGATTAAACTGTATATTCAAATAAAATTAAATTTCTTCATAAGTAGATGAATAGTTTTTTTTTTATTCCTGAGATGTAATTTTTTGGAAAATAGGTTGGAAAATAGTATTTGTCAAACTCTTGAAGTATCATGTTGGTGATTGTAGTTTATTTTACTGAAACACATTAATTTTAGAGTAGGTCACCAATAATGCATATACTTTAAGCTGAAATCCCATGCTATAAGAAATAATCCATCCAAAAAGTTAGTGTTATGTGTCTTCATGTACTAACTGTGAGAAATGCAGAGCAAGAAACCTTCGATGAGACAGCGCACTGCTGAAGGCAATGACGTCAAGAAAAGAATGCACGCAATTAACGAAGGAAAGAGAGTGCAGTGTGGTGTGGTGGCTCATACTTGATATCCTGCACTCATGACGGTGCAGATGAGAAGACTACCAATAGTGTGAGGCCATTCTGGCCTATAGAGTGACTTCTGGGACAGCCAGAATGCATAGCATAGCAAGATCCTTTCTCACAATATATGAACAAATGAATGAATAACATCGTATCTGTGCTGTAATAAATTATATCGCTGGTATGGCCAACAAAGCCAATTAGGCTTTTTAAAATGATGAACACTAAAAATGCTGTTTGTAAACAATATCTTGAAATTCCAGCCTTTACTGTCGAACAATTATTAATCATATTTCAAATAATTAGGGTTAAAGTGGTGGTTCAGTGGGGAAAGGGGTTCACTGTCAATCCTGAAAACCTGAGTTCAATCCCCAGGAACCACCTAATGGAGAGAGAGAGAGGTAACTGTCAAACATTGCTCTAACTTTGACAAGTTCAGCCCAGCACACACATGACCACAGGATACACATGGGCACACATACACAAATATATAAGAGAAATGAAAATTTCAAATATTTTATGGCCTCTGTGATAATTTAGCCTATGGCATTTTGTAAAGGAGAAGCAGCAGCTGGCCTACTGTTTCAGTCGAGACTTCTCCATCTCAGCTGTTTACCAAGATAACACCATCAGGTAGGTTAAGGACAGAATTTCTTTCAATGTGGAAAACTGAAACTAAGGAAGATGAACAACTTGATTGCAGGAAAAGCAATTATCTAGGCTTCATAAAATACAATTCTTATCTAGTTTATTAAAACATTCTTCTTTATAATATGGAAAAAGAAGCTAGGTGTGGTTGTCCATGCCTTTAATCTCAGCAGTCAGGAGATGGAGGCAGGCAGACCACTGAGTTCAGGGCCAACCTGGTCTATGTAGTAAACTCCAGAATAGCAAAGGTTATATAGCGAGACCATGTCTCAAAATAAAAACAAAACAGATTAACAAGAAAAAGACCAATTAAAAGGGTATTTTCAGATGTCTCTTACATTTGAAAAAATATTATCAGTTCTAAAACACAACTTCAGTCATTTATCTGATCAATGGAAGCCATAAGGAATCAAAGGCACATAAAAATTTAATAAGAATCTTTAGTCCAAGTTCCCTAAATTTCCAATATTGCCTGCACATGTTTCATAAAAAGCCTGGTGATAACAGACAGTGAATTAGAGTAGACCCACAGCCATTCAATTGTCATCATTTTGTTTCTGCAAAGTAAAGTTATTTGAACACATATTCATAACTCAAATCAATGCTTCTCTCTAATACCTTTGGAAGACACAAATATAGCACCTTCCTGCCCACTCTAACAGTCTTTTCATTTGAGCACACAGTCCTGGGAGAGATCCTTCCATCCCTCCGTCCAGACTGCCAGCACCACCCCTCAAAATCTTCTATGCATCATCATCATGAAAGCCCATTTTTCCACTCTGGGGGAAGAAGACTGTATCAGAGTTTGGTGCCGGGGGACTGTCTGCAAAGTCCTGCAAATTCCAACTCTTAGCATAAGGCTCAGATGTGCAAAAGGGAGAAATAACAGGAATCTACATAGCAACATTTTCCAGTACTATCTGTTTTGGTTTATCAGCCAGCTCTGAGACAGAACAGATAAGATACTGCTGATGTCTCTCTACTGTGGCTATGGGTATACATAGGAAAGCAATTTTCCCATAAAAACGGCATGCTAGAAATACGGGGTGAGTAGCTTATTGCTTAGGAACTCTGGTGATATTCTATCACTAAATATTTTTAAGCATGAGTTCTTATACAGACAGGGGTTCAGTAACAGTCATTGCTGTAAGAAACAATAGTCTTTGTCTTTATTTTTGTCCCTTTATAAAACTGAGGTGCTATAGTTTCTATGGAAAATGAGGCTAATAAAGCCAACTGCTTGTTTAAATTATTATGGGACAAACAAAACCAGCTGTATACTATTACATGTGGAAGCTGTTGACATAAAACCAGTAATTTTTGTTTTGGGAAACCAAAGGTACCATTCACACTCTAGTGTTGAAAGCTATGATTTGATCCTGATTGGATAATATCATTTTATTGTGCAGGCAGGAAGAATTCCCCAGACTGGCTTTACTGAGAAGACTAGAGAATGTGGTGACCAAAATAGGTTTCCAAATAGATAATATGGCTCAGATTTTCTGGCACTGCAATTGTCTGGTCCCTGGAAAAATATTCTGCTGTGTACAGCATAGTTTCTGGTAGCTTACCATAGTTATCTGTTGTTGAATTACGAGAACTATCAAAAATAATGACATTAAGAAGGAAGGTAGTGTATAAAATGCTTAATGGTGTGTGTGTGTGTGTGTGTGTGTGTGAGAGAGAGAGAGAGAGAGAGCACGCACACATGTGTGTGGCATACCAAAACATCATGATGTATACCATAACAGAGACCATGAAAAATAATACCCAACAAAAGTAGAACCATTTCAGAACAGAACCTGCTTTTGTACTTCAGATGAGCAGTTGCTAAGAAAGAGGGCCATAACCTCATTACCAACACCCAGCCACACACACACAAAGTCCAACCCAAACCATGGAGGAACCACAAGCCCTACATGGTACCCTCACTCATTCCGGCTAAAAAACCTATGTCTCCACAGATGTCATGAGAACCCCAGGGCATATGGGGCTTATGTCAGCCCAACACAGAAAAAAAAAAAACAACTGAAGGACACCAGGGTTCTCTGACGAGAATTTTTATTACAAGAAAAAGAAGACACTCAGAAAATAATTGTTTGGTATTTTTAAAATTTATCTTGATTGGTTTATTTTACACTCAACGGATATTGGGCAAGGTGGAAAAGTGTGTGTGTGTGTGTGTGTGTGTGTGTGTGTGGCCAGAGAGGTCATCTGTGTGTTCCTCTGGGTGAACTAGGTATAGACAATGTGACAGAGTGTAAGTCTATCAATTAGGGATTCAGAAAGAACACAAGGAATGATAAATTAGAGCCTTTTTCTTTCCTCCTTGCAGCTGGGATGTAATTCCTTGCAATTGGGCATCATAACCCCAGACTCTGGAGCTGGTCTATAGGACTGACAAGAGCTGCTCTCAGATTTTTGGGGCATTCAATCTGGACTGAATCATACAGGGCCCCTACCTTGCAAACTCCTCTCTTAGTCTTGATAATTATGGGACCCAATCACCCACGTATATCCCCAGTCTATTTTAAGCTAGAGCATTTATACCAATATGAATTTGAGTATCTACAATCAGTTCAGTATCTCTAGAGAACTTTGACTAACATATAACACCAACAGGCAATGGAATAAAGCTGCTGTTTCTCAAAATGACTTGAATACGTTCATAAAAAAATAAAACCGAGTATGCTGGCTAGTTTTTATGTCAAGTTGACACATGCTAGTCATTTTAGATGATGAAATCTCAATTGAGAAAACCCCCCACTAGACTGGCCTCTGGGCAAGCCTCTGGTGTACTTTTTTGGTTGATGATTACTGAGGGAAGGTCCAGCTCACTCTGGGTAGTGCCAACCCTGAACTTGTTGTCCTGAATGCTATAAGCAAGCCTTCAGGAACCGATTAGTAAGCAGCATTCCTCCATGGCCTCTTCTGTTCCTGCTTCCAGGTTCCTGCTTTGAGTTCTTCTCAATTCCCTGGATAATGGACTGACTCCAAACTGTAAGATAAAACAAGTTCTTCCCCAAGTTGATTGTGGTCATGGTGTTTTATCATAGCAATAGATTCCTGGCTAAAATACTGATGCTGACCTGGCTTGGAGAAATATTTTCCTCCACCTCACCCTAGTGTAAAATGAAGCCAGAGTGAAGGGGCACCATTTGAAGAATAAGATTTCCTGAAGCAAAAACATTAAACTTAAGTTAAACATTTTTCTTTCAAGTTAGAATTTAAAATACTTCACTTAAGATTGCTAGAAAGATAGGTCATTTGCTAAAGTGCTTGCTCTCCAAACATGAGGAGCTGACTTTGGATCTTCAACACCCACAGAAATACGCTTATGGTGGCACGTCTATAGTACCCATGCTGGGACTGAACAGGAAGGAGGCAAGTGAAGTCCTGAAGCATGACAGAGAGCCAGTCAGCCAAACTGGTAAACACAAAATTGAGTAGAGACCCTGCCTCCAAAACTAAGGGAAGTGACCCCCCCAAAAAAAGCCTCCAATGTTGGCTTCACCACACACACATACACACGCACACAAACACACACATACACACGCACTCTCTCTCTCTCTCTCTCTCTCTCTCTCTCTCTCAACGCTTCATTGAAGATGCAATGCCAGTATGTCACTTCTTGAAGCCTCATTCATCTTCCTTCATTTTAACTCTGGAAGTGAAAGCCATGGCCATGAGTTTATGTGAGGCCATCTGAAGTGATTCTTTAAGACTCTCCTCCTCCTCTTCTTCCTCTTCCTCCTCCTCCTCCCCCTCCTCTCCTTCCTCCTCCTCCTCCCCCTCGTCCTCCTCCTTCATATGCCTAGCTCTACCCTACTGACTCTGCACAGTCATTCCAATCTAGAATGTAATCCTCTTGTCCAAATCTCATCAAATATCAGCATTTAGAATACATGGCAAACACTAGGAGCTCTAAATTTATTATAGAAATCTCAACATAAAACCTTCTGTGGTATCAATAAATTCATGGTTGAAGAAAGGCTGAACTGTAATTTGTATCATAGATGCTCCTCCTTTAGGATTTTATACAGAATCAAATTTTAGTCAATTTTATCCTTAAGTTACTTCATTCTAGAATCCTGTTTTTTATTTTTAGACTATATCTCACTGTGGCTGATGGTGATGGTTCTTAATGCCAAGAAGCCCAATGGAAGTGGCTTTCCTGGCAAGAACTCTTTGGGAATCACAAACTTGAATGAGTCAATGGTGGGAAAGGTATTTTCTTGGTGAAGGAAGAAACCACTCAGAACCTTTCCACACTTTCACACTTTTCATTATAATGGGGTCTAGATCATTGATTTTTGCCACAAGAAGGTTTTAAAAGTAGTAGAATGGCAATTGCATCTCTGTTGGTCAGGGAAAGGTATTCCAGACAGAAACTCTACTGTCTGGAATAAGGGCTTTTCCAACCTGAAGCTAGTGGCTTCTTACTTGTAATTAAGTTTCTCTGAAATCTGCACAATCACAATTCTGAACTTTGTGGGAACATTACCTAGTTACACATCCTTACCTCTAGTATGTAGACACACACACACACACACATACTAAATCTGGAAATCAAATGTACTTGTTCAGTGAACCTGGAAACGGTCCCATCATCTCTACCCTAAACACAGTATTTCAATATCAAATGGCTTATCTGATCTGGCCCTGTTCCAATATATCTATCTTGTCACAGTCACATCACTTACACTTGTTTATTTTTAAATTTCTATTCATATCACACAGACATTTATCCCTTTATGACTAAATTTTCTTAATTAAGTGACAAAACTGAACAGCTGAGCAAATTCTAGGAAGCAGATACTGTGCTACAAACTCATGTACATGGACCATTTGCATAGCATTGTTGATAGACTACTATTTTGCAAGAAGTAATCACACAGATAAATATTAAATTTTTGTTCAAAGTGTTGCATAGGAAAAGTACTTGCAGTTACAAGAGATAGCAGTTCTGAGGAAATGGTCCTTGGGAGCAGAGCTGCCAATGGTTTAACATAGGAAAATGTATTATCAAAGGTTCTGTAATTGGAGAGAACTTGATGTGATTGAGGAAAGAGATGGTATAACACATGGCAGACCAGGATGTTTTTAGCTGGACTGAAAAAGCAGAGGTGTGTGATTTCCATGCTCTTTGTGGTTACTGCTGTAGACTTAAGCTATTTTGAGTCTCTGGATAGTGACAGTAAACCACTGAAATTTCTCATAGAAATTGACATTTCATTAGATGAGCATTGTGAATAGACATTTAGGTATTCAGATAAATGAAGACAATAGTTTGAATCCAAGAGATGCTGGCAAAATAGGCAAGAAGAAGATGGATTTTGGAGATGGATGAAAGGAAAAATACGACTTGTGTGTGTACTTGAGTAGAAGTGGGAAGCAGAGTCAAGGATGGTTCGTGTCCTACTTAACATTATCTGTCAATTTTACAGATAAGAAAGGATTCTGAACTGGAGAACTGATCAGATAACATAGTTCTTTTGGCATATGTGGGATATTGGCTTGATTGTTA
The DNA here is from genome assembly GCA_001685075.1 of Bramus lutescens. Lineage (NCBI taxonomy): Eukaryota > Metazoa > Chordata > Mammalia > Rodentia > Cricetidae > Bramus > Bramus lutescens. The sequence continues at coordinate 233,107 of LOEQ01003254.1, read as the reverse complement.
ATTGATATACTAAGGCCCAGTACTTTGTGGGCATCACCATTTCCTGGGTAAATGATCCTGAACTATATGCAAAAGTTAGCTAAGCATGAAGTCGCAAGTGATCTATCAAGCAGTGTTGCTACATGGTTTCTGCCTGAAGTTCCTGCCCTGTCTTACCTCAATGATGGACTGGGACCTGAAATGATAAGTCAAATGAATCATTTTCTCCCTTTATTTATTTATTTGCTTAGAGTATTGTTTTTAATCGCAGTCACAGAGATGAACTTAGAACAGTCTAGATACATGGTTTACATAACCCATATAACACAAGAAGACAAAGTTGGAAATATCAAAGGTGCCTGCTTTTGAAAAATCAACACATAAGCTTCAAGGGCAGCTAGGTCACCTCAGTTCAGTGGAAAACTCTGACGTCAAGAAATAAGTGTGTAAAACATAAATGTTGAATGGCAATGGAATTATGGATATACACTAGGATTTTGCTTTGTGGGTACAAAGGGAATAATAGATCAAAAAGGAAGAGGAGGAGGAGAAGAAACCCCAAAAGAATTAGCAAGTATGCAATGGCCAAGCAAGAAGAAACAACAGGGCAAGGATGCAAAAAATAATGAGAAGCTTACACCAGAGAGTCAATGGAGGAGCATGTCTCCAGAATTAGACAGTGCTGAACAAGAGCACTGAGCTAAATCCATGTTAGCAACACCCTCAAAGGTATATCAGAATACAATATTCATATTGGGGCATCTAATCCCTAAATTATTTTAAAGAACATACACTTCCCTATGCATCTCATCAAAGGACTATGACTACTGACTATTCTCTAGATTTACGCCCTTCTCAAGGTCAGGTGAGGTCAGTCCCAGCCGCATTCACTGTCCCCATGGCTTTCCCTCAACCCTTCTAGCCCTGTTATGTGCACTGTCACCAAGCAAAGCAATGCCTGCAATAATGGTATATGACAGTCACCACGAGCTTTTCTCACCTACCTTCCTCAATGTTGGCCACATGGCCAAGGGTGACATGGAAAATGGGGATAAAAGAATATCAATAAAAAAATCAGAAAAATAAAAACAGCAACACTAGCGACTAAATTTAAACAGATTTAGAAGACTGAAGAAAAAGCATGAGTCAATAGGTTATTTAAAATTTTCAAATATTCAAAACAGAAATGCAAAGAAAAAATTGAAATAATACTGATTTTGAAATAATAATGCTAAGTAGAATATACATAGCAGAATATACTGCCTCAGGGATATTACTCAATGGATACCAGTTTATTTTGACCTAGGAAACCATTACCACGCATAGACTAATGGGCTAGTTCCATGCATCTTAGAATCTGAACGCTGGATTCTTCCAATGCACAATGATTTAAATGTATTATTATCCATAAGAACTAATGAAGAAATGTATTATGAAAGTGAACACATTTTCAAATGAAAGGGTAAGGAAAAACACAAATTACAAGGTTAAAATGAACAACTTGAAGTAACAATCTAATAGGCTTCAATGCATTTATACTGATGTGACAGCTCTGGGCAAGGCTTCATTTCTACAGACAGGATGTATTCATGAGAGAACTAATATTCTCAAAACATTAAACTGCTATAGTCAAATTCCTCTCTGAAACAAACCATAATTGGCTCTCTCGCATCCTTGTCATTATGGCCTTGAAGATGGAATCAGGAAGAAACATGGCCGAGATGTTTAAAACAAAGTCACCTGAACAAAGAAAGAGTAATTGCATAGTTACAGCTTCCAGAGTTGATATCAACCAAGGGATGGCAGCTATGCACTCTATTCATTTGAGACTTTCTTGCTCAAGGCCATTCATAAAATGCCCAAGGCCATTCTTTCCAAATACCCAGATGCCATACTGACAAATAAAAAGGGGAAGAGAGGAAACAGCTCAATAAGTAGTTGTTCTGACTGTTTGAACCAGAAGATACAGGGGTAACTTATTAGTAATGTCAGGTATTTCTCCCCGTGTTATGAGATCAGGAGCTCAAGGTGCTGATTTAAAGCTGGGTGCGGTGGTGCTTAAACCCCAGTGCTTGGGAAACCGAGGATTTTCAAGTTCAAGGCCAGCATGCGTGGACTATATAGTGAAGTTACAATCCTAATTTTCATCATACATTTTGATAGTGCATGAATTGCAACTGTTACATATATGTGTGCATGAATATCTACAGAGTAGTGTATACTGCTTGAACTAGGGAGTGACTACTGGAATCTGAATACTATTTTACTTCCTGACAGACTGTCTCCTAAGTTCAAATATATGTACTGATACATAGCAATTACTAGCAGAATTTTCCACTTGAAACTATCCATTTCTATTTTTATTTTTTTTTGTACGTGGCACTGAAAATTGGCACACTGACTAAGTACAAAATGGCAGTGCAGATACAGCTATGAAGTGTTTGTTCCTAGAACCTGTAAGCACAGTCTTTGCAACAGAATCAGGAAGACGGAACCAATTCAAAGAGCAAATACGGCATCGCCTCCACATGTCAGAAGACTAAGAATGAATCATCAGTGGAATGAATGCATTTGGGCAGATCCTGGAACATTATTCCAACCAGCCAATCAGCGGGGCCATCAAGGAATTAGGTTACTTCAGTTTTCATATTTGCCTTCTTTGGCCCTTCGTCTCCGGGGCTATCTTTTCATAACATGATGGATGCAGTCACACAGTAAGGCCCAGACATCACAGCCGCACGGCGCTACTTCGGAGGCCAGCAGGACAGTCTCTCCCACATGGCCCCTTTCAAGCACACAACTATTCCAGAAGCACTTCGGCTCCAGAAGACCTTTCTTTACAGCTTAATACCCAGCTCTACCCCAGTCATCAATAAGGAAAAGGCACAGAACACAACTGTCTTTGTCACGGCCAGATTGAATGGAACTAAAGAAGGCAAATAGTGGAACGGAAGCCGGGTAAACATATGCCAGCATGAAGGAGTCATCCAACCGAAAGGTCAGAACAGCACATTCGTGAAATCAAAACCAAATCCTCGTAAGTCTAATTTTAATCTTTGGACAACTGAGCTCATTTTAGTTTACTGGCTTAGAATGTTCAGACTTTTCGGGAACCTTTTTGCTTCGGGCTAGAGAAGCAACGAAGTTATTTCAATATACTCATCTAGACCTTACCAGCTCTTAATTAGTGACCACGTGAAATGGGAACAGAAGACACCAAATGCCCATGCCTGGGTCAGTGATGCTGAGGCTCTTCAGGGTATAAAAGATGGAGAGACAATCTGTCCAAGTTAGGGTACGGCCCCTGGGCCTCCTAAAAATTGAGGTATTTCTTTCCAAAGTGGAACAACATGTATGGGGTACTTAGACTTCATGATGGTGTCACATGGTGTCATACATTTAACTATAGCAATCAGGGCAAAATCATTCTGTTTGTCCCTAGCTTTCTCCAATAACATGTTCATTGTTCTGAGACTTCCACCCACAAAGAAACACTTCAACCAATTTGCATCCTCTTCCTTGAACTTATAAGAGGAACTATAAAGTCAAACATAAAAACATCCTTTGGACCGCTCTCCAATTTTCCTCTGCACGAAATCAACATCTCTATTTTAGCAACAGTCAGTTTACAACAAAGCTCTTCCTGTCACCCTGTTTCCAGGTACAGGACTGTGCTTTCAGGGCTGAAGCCTCGGTTAATTCTTCTTTGTGCTCAGGGACCAACTGGCATCGGAACTGTTGGCCAAATTAGTTTGTTGATCTTGTTAGGCACATGACTAGCTGCCTTTTAAAAAGGGCTTATGGCTCCAAAAATAGTTTCTGGGCATTGGATCATTTTTTCCTTTAAGCATTTTTATTTGTGCTTTTTTTTTTAAAAAAAAAAAAAGGCCATCAAATCAAATTTACCTCACTGTAATTTCCCAACTTCAAAGCAATATTAATAGTTCAGTAGAAGGAAAACTGCAAAATATATTCCTCTAAACTATGAGGGGTAGTCACTTGTTACTTAGATACTGTAGTCACAATGAGCCAAGTATATTTGGAAACTGTAAATTCCCATTTTTCCAGACCTGTTTTCACTTGTCACCAGCTCACCTGATGTCATAAATATAAATATAAATACTCCATTTACTTTAGTAGGCACTCCTTTTGTATGATAGCTTGGAAATTTGCTAATTAAATAAACAAACTAGCTAAATTTGATGCTTTAAATAAGGTATGCTTTTCCTTCGTTTTCCCAGGCTTACACAAACGTGAACATACACAGTATGCTGATTAAAACAAACTTAAATTATTGTTGTTGCATAATTAAGTTTCCTTTGTGGCTTTCAGAAATCATTTTAAGAAAACTGCAAACTGGGTGTGGTAGTTGGGCACCTATAATCCTAGCTCCTTGTGAGGCTGTAGGAAGGAGATTGCTGGTGCCAAGTTTTGGAGATATGCTTTGGCAATATAAATTATTTTTTCTCACCAAAAATTAACTTGTAAATCAATTTAAAAGAAAAAAATTGTCTTTTCTATTGTGAATATCTAGCAGCCAATACCTCTAGAGCTTAATTGTTATAAACAACATATACTGAATTTAGAAGTGATGAAAGAGTTTGTGAGAGAAACCTTTCTTATACATAAGTATTTCCACGGACAAATTAGTAAACAGGAGGGAAATATTTGTCATTTGTAACCTCTACTAAATTTAGATAAGGGTAGTCATCTGCTACTACTAATCCCAACTAAAGCTCATGGATGAGAGCTGGTAGGAGACTGTATATGTGACAGGCTAATCAACCCTGCAATCATTAAAGTAGACTACAATATCACAAGAACAGAGACAGTCAAACATCGTGCATCTACTGCTGGTCGCACATATTACCACCTATGAAATATTCCTGCAGAATAACTAGCCTAAACGAATCAAGCATTTAGTAGTGACAGAAGGAAGAACACAAAGATGGGGGTACAAAGGATGGGCACCGTGGTGATACAGGTAGCAGAACATAGAACACAGACAAACACCTTGGGTATTTTTGTTCACAAACACATTACAAGGAAGAGGAGAAAACAGAATCCCTAAAATCCTTGCGACATCTTGGAAGCATTTGCCATCTGTAACACATTAAAAGCCTAATGAAAACTAATATTCAAACAATACAAAAGTCAGAGACATGTGGCGACAAGTATATTTGACAATACTAACTAAAATTGTGCTTATTTTATAAATTAAGGGTCTTATTTTAAAAAAGAACCCTTTGAAACAGACCATCATGGTTTATGACAAATGACTTGAAAGTAATTCAAGGTGTGTTGAGGAACAATGGAGTGGAAGAATACAGACAGCTGAGACACTGAAGCTCAGCACTCAAGTGTGTCAGTGCTGCACAGATCAGAAAAAGTATTCATTTTTTTAAAATAAAAATATAGAGCTTCTCCCCAAAATTGATGCTTTAAAAAAACATCAAAGCCTACAAACTGAACAACAATATTTACTGATGTAAATTTCTAAGACCACATAGTCCTCCAGCAGGGGCAAAGGCCAACATAAGGAATTGACGAATCTCGAAGGGCTAGAAGCATGATAGGGATTCAGGATACTAGAGATTGCGTGGCCCCAGATAGCAGTCACCAGAGATAACGGAAGACACCTTCTCAACCAGATCTGCTATTCACAGGGGTCTTGTCACACGTCACAAGATTACACAGTGTAAGAGAGCAATAAAGAGGCTGAAAGAAATTCACTCCCAAGCTTCACCTTCTAACCAGGCCACAGCACTTGCAATTGCACACTGAGCTTGCATATTTTTCCAGACTCTGTGAACAGAACTTCTACACCCAATCACTTTTGGATGAGAGCATTAACATGGCACACTTAAACAACCTGACCAACTCTCTCTTAGGAAAGGGAAGGTACAAATCAACGGTGCAACTGAGGAGAAAGTAACCAAGGAAAGGAAACAAACACAAACATATGGCTAGGTTAAGGGAAGCAGCTAAAGGATGACAAAACATCTCAGGGACCAAAAAAAAAAAGCAGCAAATTATTCCTATATAATCCTGTGAGGCAAGAAGAGGAAGGACTGCCTGAAGTAGAAACTACCATGGCCACTGGACCCTCAGAGTGAATTCAATAAGGAAATTGGGGAACAGGGAAACTCAATGACACACCCACAAAAGTTGCCTTACAGTTTAGTTATGATGGAAAAATCCATCTGGATAAACCAATGGAGAACATCCTGCATACAACAGACATGACTGTGTTTATATCCCTCCTATGGCTATTTTGTTTGTTTGTTTGTTTGTTTTTGCTTTTTCAAGACAGGGTTTCTCTGTGCAGCCTTGGTTGTTAAGGAACTCGCTCTATAGACCAGGCTGGCCTCGAACTCACAGAGATCTACCTGCCTCTGCCTCCCAAGTGTTGGGATTAAAGGCCCATGCCACAACCGGTCAGTGACATTTGCTTTTAAAAATTATAAAATTTAAGACTCAAAACCAAAAGAGAAATGGCCCAGGTTCTCTCAGCTCTTTGGGTTTCTGAAGTGAGACTCTGAGCTATAATACTGAAGAGAAAAAAATTGAGATAAAGAAGCTGAGAAAGACTTTCTGCCCTGCAGAATTAATTGGAACAGAACCACGAGACAGAGGCAGACACTGATGGCTACTAATCGCACAGAAATCACAGCTCTGGAAATTCCAGGAATACAAAGATGCAAAGACCGAAGAAAGCTACGTAAAAGGGGGTGGGAGACGGGGAGGATTCAGATTTGATTAGAATAGGTCTTCTCATTTTAGTGAGAGAGTTTTAATTCAGTCTAAATTTGAATTTAGACATAACAGATGTCATGCTGGTGGTGGGGAGTATGTGAGGCATGTACCTGAGTCATGAGCACATTTTTGTCATCAGACAACTTGGAGAAAACCAAGGAGATGCAATGAAGGCACAAGGAGAAAGGGAGACAGACCAGGAATCATTAACATCAATCTGAGTTAAGACTTTAGCTGGACAGTGGCAATGGAGACTCATTCATTTATTAACTCTGTGTTCCATATGCCTGTCTACTGCAGAAATATATATTGAGTCTCATATTGACATACACTAGTCAAGAGCCATACAACAATGATCAAAACTAGACATGTTTTCCCGTCCTTGTATGGTAAGTAGTCTACTGAAAAAATAAAGGCACCTAATTGTCGTCAGAGAGCCTTCAGCCAATAATGGATAGAGGCAGAGGCAGAGATACACAGCCAAGTACTGGGCTAAGCTTGGGAGTCCCGTTGAAGAGAGGGAGGAGACATTCTACAAGTGTAGGGGGTCAAAGTCATGACAGAGGAACTCACATACAGCTGACCCAAGCTCATGGGAGTTCACTGACTCTGGACCAACAGCTAAGGAGTCTGCAAGGGGCTGACCTAGGCCGTCTACATGTGTATGACAGCTGTGTAGCTTGGTCTGTTCATGTGGCTCCTAGCAGTGAGATCAGTGTTGGAGATCAGCTTGAAGGCGGGGCTGTACTTTGGTCCTCCATGTCCTGGAGCAGCCTGAAGGTGCCTGCTGGTATGTAGCCAGAGTGTGGGTGGGAATATAATATTTACAAAATCTAAAAATCCCTGCATTTGTTTCTGCTCCACTTCAGTTCCTCTAGTTATCAAAATACATCCAAGCAACTGTACAGATAGTTGAATAGTATCTCCTGGTCCCATATCTAAAATTATTTTTACAAACTATACTTCTGATATTTTTTCCCTTGCCTTTTTCTTTCCTTTTTCTAAAAAAAAATATTTATTTTTATTTATTACCTAGCACTCACTTCTCACCTCTACACCTGCGGTATAATTTTATTCATGAGGGATCCTATATGTTTCTCCCCTGTCCTGCTATCCCCATGTCCATGTGTTTCAGGGTTCACCTGTCACCACATTGGATGCCATTTGTTAGAGACCAGCTTCAACAAGGATACCACGTATCAGGCTAGGGGCATAAGGATTAGAAAAATAAGTAAAGAGAAAGAAGATGCAAGTGAAAATAATAAATAGAAGTATAGGATAGTATCAGGAGGGAGTTACAGTGAATACTGAAAATTGCTGTGTTTAATTTCCATTTGCTTAAATACCGAAACCCTAAAAGGTAGAAGTAAGATAAAAAAAAAAACTGCATTAGCATGACCTAAGGAATGAACAGACCAGTTGAAGGATTATGAGTTGCATTCATATTTAAACATTCTGTTGCTAAAACAAGACAAGTAGCACTCATGCCCTAGACCAAAATGTTCTGTAGGCAAACCACTCCTTGGGTGGAATTCATTGCTATCTCCCTAAGGGAGTAGGAAACTGGTTAGATCCTTAGGCTTTTGTTTGAGGTAGAAACAGATCTACTTTTTAATACCTGAAATATCAGGTCTGGACATTAGCCACACCTGTTGTCTGGACTGTTGACAATAACCTTGAGAGAACAGAACTCTCTGATCTAAATCAGGGTAGAATAGAACCTTGACCTTTGATTGAGGCAGAAACAGATCTACTTCTTAATACCTGATATAACAGGTCTGGACTTTAGCCAGACCTGTTATTTAAACTGTTGACAATAACCTTGAAGAGACAGAAGTAAGTCTCAACTCTCTGACCTTTAGTTAAGGTAGAATGGACCCATACCAATGGGCCCTGTAAGAATAGGACCTGTCCCTGGAACTTGAGATGACTTTTGGGAACCCATTCCCCATGCTGGGCTGCCTTGTCTAGCCTTGATGGAGGGGGAGAAACTTGGTTCTGCCTCATATTGATGTGCTATGCTTTGTTGATGTCCATAAGAGGTCTGTCCCACTCTGAATGTAGACAGAGGAGGAGTGCATGGGGAGGGAGGTATATGAGAGGCAGGAGCAGGGAGGAGGGAATGGGAGGAGAGGATGGAGGGGACACTGTGTTCGGTATGCAAAATAAATGAAAAAAACTAAGTAAAAAAAATTAAAATTTTCCTGCACTTGTGAGTAGTACCCAAAAGAAGAACAGAATACTGAGAGGAGGTAACTCTTTAAAAATGAGGACGTAGAGGGGAATGGAAGGGCTTCCTCTAATTCATATCTCCCTCGGAGGAAGTAATATCTTGGCTGAGATCTGAAAGCTAAGAATGTATGAACCAGGTTAATTGGTAGAGAAGATGCTGGGGAGGTATATAAGCCTGCACTCCCTGACCTCAGGAGGCAGAGGCTAGGTCATTTCGTGAGCTCAAGAACTGAAAACTAGTTTGGGCAACAATAAGATGATGCCTCAAAAGAACAGTTCTTTAAAAGGTGAGTGGTGGTGGCAATGTGGCACATAAAAGCTCAGTAAGAACAGCCTGGCCAGGAGTCTTGGAAATGAATACAGTAAGCACAGGGAAACAATCAGCAGAAAAGGACAGGATTTATAAGGTTACAAAGAAGACCTATATTTAGACACAAAGGCACTAAATAGTCTGATGTCATTCCAAACAGTTTAACCAAAGAGAGAGTCTGCATACCAAACCACAAATTCCTTTGAAATCTAGTGGCCTAATCAATGTAGATTTGCTAATATGCTTTGTGCATTGACTAAGGAACACAACCAATAAATGGTCATTCTTTTGGTATGTCTACATGTAATTAGAGACCAGAAATCAAAATCTAGGTATCTATCTTCTTTGGCCATTTCCCACATTGCTTGAGACAGGATCACTCAGTAAGCCAGAGGCTCATCAATTCATCTAGACCAGCAGACAAGCAAGTGCCAGAGGTCCCTTTGACCCTGCCACCCCAGTGCTGGGATTCTACGGATGGACTCTCGAGACTGACTTTTCAAATGGGTGTTGGGTATTAAATTCAGGGCCTCAAGCTCACAAGATGCTTGACAAACTGAGTCTTCTCACCAGCCCAGTGCATAACAATCGTTAAGAAGTACCTGGTGGCATTAAAATTCCAACAAAATTCTTTGCAGAACTTCAGAGAACAATAATCAACTTTATATGGAAAAACAAAAAACCCAGGATAGCC
>LOEQ01003254.1:210880-221665 GCA_001685075.1 Bramus lutescens | reverse complement strand
ACCTTGGACTTCCCACAGGGCAGGGAACCCTGGCTGCTCTTTGGACTGGAGAGGAAGGAGGAGGAGGAGTTGGGGGAGGGAAGGGAAGTGGGAGGAGGGGAGGAGGTGGAAATTTTTAATAAAAAAGAAAAATAAATAAATAAATAAGCAGAAGAAAAAAGAAAAGAAAAAAATTTGTTACAATATGATTTTGTTTATCTTTGTAAAGGTAAACACTGTTTTCTTGATTTTTTTTATTAAAGTAAGCATGCATTTTGTGTTTAAGAAAAAAAGAAGTACCTGATGGTGCGTACTAAGAATCAAACACTTTACCAAGCACTGGGGATGTGGCTCTAATGACACAGACAATTTTTACTGGGCCTTGAGCCAACTTCCTACACAGTACAAAGAAATATGTAAGCAGCATCCGCAGAAGGACTGGTAGGAAGGAACAGATTCTTTTTAAATATAGATAGAGATTGCTTGTTCAGTATGAGCATATACTGGCATACTACAAATTAAAAGGAATAATATGCCACCAGAGCTTTTAGAGACCATTTTAGTGTGAGAAGTTTAAAAAATAGAAATCAATATCTGCCAGGGACAATGTACTACATCATTAAGAGTGGCATAAATTATGACACTCAGCTGGAGACTCTGGCGGGTTCAGAGGAAAAGACAGTCAGATTATAATTTGATGAAAAATGACCTCAAGAGGTGAAAATGTGTGGAACACAAAAATGCCCAAGGGTATCAAGATTATCAAAGCCAACTGCTTACAAGAGTAATAGACGTGGCTGGGCGGTTGTGGCACATGCCTTTAATTTCAGCACTCGGGAGGCAGAAGCAGGCAGATCTGTGAGTTTGAGAGTAGTCTGGTCTACAGAGCAAGTTCCATGACAGGCACCAAAGCTACACAGAGAAACCCTGTCTCAAAAAACCTGAAACAAATAACAAACAAATAAACAAAAATAAATCAAAGGAATTAAAAAGATTTCTGCAGAGGACATAGGTGTGGTTACCAGCCCCTACATGGCATCTCATAACTGCCCACAACTTTAGTTCCAAGGTCTAAAACCATCTTCTGGCCTTTCTGGGCACCAGCCACATATGCAGTGCAGATACATGCATATAAAATAATAAACAACATTTAAACAAAAAGAATAACAAAAGCAGTAAATATGGTAGAAAACAGGGACTCAGGGAAGAACAAGTGGGATATTCTAGAAGTGTCACATGTGAATAGGGCAATATGGCAGAGAGATTAACGCTACATCATGTTACAGGAAATGCATTTGGTCAAAATGAAGAATCCATAGATTTTTGACTTGGAAAGTAACATCGGAGAGTATTAAGACAAATATTGTGAGCCCAAATCATGTAATGCAATGATTGAAAGCACATGCTTTGGAGACAGCTGCAGTTAGAATCCAGCTTCCCCCACAAACACTCATCCAAATGGAAAGGTACAAAGGATCTTGGTTACTTCTTACAGATGAATCCAGAAAGTCAATCAAAAGCCACTGGGTAATTTCATTCACAAGTAATATAAATCTAGGGAAGACCAAGCCACAGTAACTGAAACACTAGTGGGCAAGGGAGTAAGGAATGAGGAGAGTACACAGATGCAAAGAGAGCTCTCTGGGGTGCTAGAACTGCTCTTGATGGTGTCAGTTACACACTTGCAAACCTATATGAATTGCACACCTAAAATTCACGGACTTTAGGTATACTAAAAATAAGCTGATTAAAAAGTAGGAAAAAAATCACATGTGGTGGTTGGAATGAACATGGTCCCCATAAGGAGTGGCATTATTAGGATATGCATCATTGTTGGAGTAGGTGTGGCCTTGCTGGAGGAAGTGTGTGACTGTTGAGATGGGAGTTGAGGTCTCCTGTGCTCAACCTGCAACCAATGCCAAGTTCACTTCCTGTTGCCTTCATATCAAGATGTAGCACTTTCAGCTCCTTCTCCAGCACCATGTCCTCATATCAGCATGCCTCCATGCCCCACCATGATGATAATGGCTGGACCTCTGAAACCGTCAGCCAATGCCATAGACATGTTTTCCTTGTAAGAGCTGTTGTGGTCATGGGGTCTCTTCACAGCAATAGAAATCCTAGCTAAGGCACAGGCAAATGAGAAAAACTAAGAAGCGGCTGCAATAAAAGCATTGCACTTAAGAAGGCCACTCATACCCGAAGAGAATGAAGGTGAGGCTCATAACTCATAATCTACATTAATAAACACTGATGTGTTTGTGAGGCAGATGGCATCCACGATTCAGAAAGAATTCTTTTTTTACTTTATTTATATTTAATTCAATGATTCTTTATTGGATAGTAAGTACTACTTCAGGTTTGATGGATACTGCAATGAACTGGACCAGGAGGTGTTGCCATCAATCTAAGTTAGGACTTTAATAAGATGGTAATAGCTGAAGTTCACACATTCATCAAGTCCCATGCTCCATGTCTGTCTATCATCTTAAGGAATCTATTTAACTGCTAGGCTAAACTACAGATGGTTGTCATGGGTAGCACACTGTTTTGAAATATATCTACATTTAGCTAATTAACAAGTGCATTGCTTCACTTTTTATCACCTTTTTGATTAGAATATACATAGGAAATGTACAGCAACAGTGCATCTCAAGAAAGATACAAGTGCGGGTATGTCAATGAAGAGACATGAAATGGAGATGCCCCATAGCGATACACATACAAACTCAGACTTCTTTGTGCTCCTCTAGCAAAGGCAATATTACAAATAATGCCTAGTTAGCAAGATTACTATATCCATTAGAATACATAATATGTTAAATGCATGGCAGTGAGTGACATGTAAATACCGAGAAGGGAATGTAAGACACCATGATGACAAGATATTGAAAGGATGGGGAGGAGACAAGAAGTAGCCTGGATCTTGAGGTAGACTGATTCCCAGTTTCCAGGCTACTTCTTAGCCCTTCCCAGCTTTTCAATATCTTGTCATCATGGTTTCTTACATTCCCTTACCAGTATTGAAATGTCACGCATTGTCATCCTAACAATAGTGCAGAGGATGCCTGAACCTGCCTTCTTTGGTAATCAGATTGATGACTACCCTAATTGTCAGCATAAAGCCATCGTCTGCTTCGATGGAAGCAGATACAGAGATCCACAGCCAAGCACTGGGTCTAGTTGGGGGAGTCTAGTTGAAGAGAGGGAGGACTGATTATATGAGCAATGGGCGGGGGCAAGATCATGATGGGGAAACCCATAGACAGCTGACCTGAGTTAGTGGGAGTTCATAGACTCTGGACTGACACTTGGGGAGCCTGCATGAGAACGAACTAGTCTCTCTGAGTTATGAGGCTTAATCTATTTGTGGGACTCCTGGAAGTGAGACCAGAATTTATCCCTGGTGAATGAACTGGCTTTGTGGAGCCCATTTCCTTGCTCAGCCTTGATGCAGTGGTGAGGGACTTGGTCTGGCCGCAACTTGATATGCCAGGATTAGCTGACTCCCCATGGGTGGGCTCACCCTCTCTGAGGAGTGGATAGGGGTGGAGTGGAGTACGTGTGAGCAGGAGCTGGGGTGGGGGACTGTGGTTGTTAGGTAAAATGAATAAAAATAAATAGACAAAATAAAATGACCCCTCTAAAAAAAAGTAGCCTGGAAGGCTGCTATTTAGTTAGAAAATATCTAAAAAATAATTTTGCTTATAATTCCAATGCTCTGACAAAAAATGACTTTAGAAACTTCTGGGTTGTAGACATAGGTCAGTAATAGAGTACTTGTCTAAGGTAAAGCCCTGAGTCGTATGCTCCAGTATCTCATAAAGTCTGAGGTGTGTGCCCAAATGGACTGAATACTAACACCATGCTGAGATTTCACTAGGTTTTAACTCACCTTGTAGAAGCTCCTCCTCAATGATGTCCTAAACTGAATGACATGAAGAGACAGCACCATTCTTAACTAAATTAACATTCTTTGTAACAAATGAAAATGGGACAGAGGGAAATAGATTTGCAATTCTCCCTTGTGTTAGAAGACTGTGGGAGCACTGACAATGAGACCAGGATCTATCCCTACTGCTTGTACTGGCTTTTTGGAACCCATTCTCTTTAGGAGGATACCCTGCTCAGTCTAGATGTAGTGGGGAGGACCTTGGCCCTGTCTCAAAGCAATGTGCTAGACTTTGTTTACTCCCCATGGGAAGCCTTAACCTCTCTGAGGAGCAGATTGGGGGTGGGGTAGGGTCAAGGTAGAGGGAATGGGAGGAGGGGAGGGAGTGGGAAATGGATTTGTATGAAAAATGAGAAAAGATAGGTTTTTTTTAATAAACAGAAAAATTCTTACCTACAATATATCAGTAGCAGAGGGTTCTTTTTTTTTTTTTTACAAGTAAGCCAACCATCTTAGATTTACACATCTCTAAGTTTCTTGATAGCTGACACTCTTGGATCTTGGGGAGGACACACTGCGGACAAACAGATCCTCTAACAAACTAGGGGTTTCCACAGGGCAGCAGAGTCCACAGCATTTCAACAGCATAGACTGGCTTTTTACCTGGTTCGGTGGTCCTTCAAAATTTTGGCTACCAGAAGCTTTTGTTTTTCTTTGTTTCCTCTCAGGTCATCACACAGCAAAGTGGAAAAGAGACTAAATGCTGTGGGTAGCAATCATAGGAAATGCCTTATTTATTTCAACTGACTCCTACCACAGTCAATTGAAGGGCTACCAGTCCTGCATACTCAACATCTGTGGGTTTCTAAGCTCAAGCTCACTGTGCTGATGAGATAAGTGATAGGTAGGATGTTGAGCAATGTTTACTTAGGGCAGAGACAGAAATTTCATGTTGAGTAAGAAAAATTTTTGCTCTTAAGTCTAGACTATTTAGGGCAGGAACTTAATTTCCTGATTCCTGGGCACATTTTTCTCCTTTTGGTGCTGTGGAGTGGTTCTAACAGTAGAAAAACAACATAGCTACTATTTGTTAACTTCTAAATTTGTTTGACCCCACTGCAGTCCCCTCTCTAATACCTACACTTACCCAGGCTACCAATCTATCTTCTTTCCTGTCTGCACTGCTGTGATACGCTTCCTCCAATAAATGAAACTATACCAGGAATATACCTGTGAAAAGTGCTATGTCGTTTATGAAGAATACATTAAGAAGACAAAATTAATATTTAACACATTTACAGTGTCAAAACTGAACATTATATCTGATATTGTGGAAACAGAAGTAAACAGAATTTACATTTCCACAGCAAAATGATCATTTGGTTTGAAGCAAATGATTTAACCCTAACACAGTAGACTTAATGCACAAAATATTCATTTCCATAAATAATGAAGGCTGAAATACTTCAGTGGTATTTTTCTGCTTGTATTTAATGTGATACCAGTTCTTGTTGTAAGTTTATTTTTCATAGTTCTATTTCCAAACTGCAACTTCTAAATTTAATCAGGTAATGCCTCTTCAGTTATCTATAAAATCACTAAATCAGGTTGTTGAAGAGTTAACTGTGTACATATGAGAGCTACGGAAAGAAACAATTCAATCACTCAGAAGCATCACTTGCCCTTTGTAAATCAATGTTGCCATGGCAAATGTTTTCCTCTAATGCTGGATTAGCTGGAGGTAGGAGTAAGACATACTGTACCCTCTCTTTTCATGTATGTTGCTCTCCAATAGTGTTCTGGCGGTTGCTGGATGGGGCGACTATTGCTTGTGAATATCTAGCTATTCCTGTAATATACACATCTGATTTATCTCCCAATATACAAACGGCCAAGAATAGTGCAGCATCTGTGAAGAAGAGCGACCCTTGCTTTGAAAGAGCACACTATGTACTTTCTTTTTTCTCAAAGAATGTGACATCCATGCAGAACGGCTCCAGAGGTATTTCTTGAATAGGGTCAGTGAAATATTAATTCAGGCTTCGTGAAGCTGAACACAAGTGAAACAGAAGGTATCTTTCGAGTAGCTAATAAGGGCAAAGAGGATCACTTTCCTTGTTAATGTGGAAAGGGATGGATGGCTGCCTTCCACACCTGCAGACGGAATATAATAGAAAAAATGACCCCCTGCAAATCCGCCTCTATTTGCTTCTAAATATGTACCAAATTCCCTAAATTCTTTAATTAATCAGACTCTCCTAATGGCACCGTTGCAAAGCAGAGGAATAGGAATTAAAAATTTATCAATTAGAGGCATTGCTGGAAAACAAACCCCTGTAGAGATTTCTAAACATTAGGGGTCTATATGAGAGAAACACAAGAGCCATCTACACTGTTTTCAGCGGGGATGGAGTATATCTCATTATTTTTTAAACAATTTTACAATTAATATTGTAAAATAATAGATGGTCTCTTTTAGTGATAAAACAGATACATTTTTAAAAATATTGCCGTCATCCTCCTCCTCCATTGTTCCTTCTTTGAGAAAACAAAGAAGAGACTCAGGTACCTCTTCCCATATCCACAGTACCTGGGGAAAAATATATAAACAAACGGATGTGAGAAACACCTTATCCAACGGACATGAGTCTATCAAGATTTTGTGTGAAATTAGCTTAATTAAGATGAAATCAGACTTTACAAGCTTTTTTATGTGTACACATACACATGTGTACGGTGCAGGCACACAGGCACTGGGTGTTCTGCTTCTCCATTCTTTTAAGTCAGGCTCTCTTATCGACCCTGGAGTTGGGACCGCAGCTATCAAGCCCACACAATCCTCCTGTCTGTCAGTGAGTGCCAGCCATGCGTTTTGCTAGGATGCAGACATAGGCCCTCAAGCTCGTGCAGGGAGCACTCCCACCCACTGAGCCTCAACCCTAGCTTTTTGCATGGGTGTTGGTGATCTGAGCTCAGGTCCTCATGGTGAGTTTGTGTCAACTCAACTGATGAAGCCATCACTCTAGCACTCACATACAGCTTCCTAACTGTACTTGAATCAAGTTTGCTTTGAATATTTATTTTACATATTTGAGATGATACTCTTGTACTTGTGGTATACAGCTGTTTTACTACTGGATAAATTGACCCTTTAATTATTAATAGATTTTTCTTAAAGATCAAATGATGCAAGGTATATTTCTGGCTATTCATCTGCTCATAGCCTTATTTCTAGAGCTATTTCTATAGACATGCTAAATGTATGCTTCCATTTACGTTTCCTTACCTTATTTTCCAACTTTTGCTGTCTCCATAGATATTTCCCTAGGGCAGTGGAAGAGGTGCAGATCCTAAGCTGCTTCTATGACATGTTGTGGAAGCAAACTTTTGACTGTGATCCTGGTAACTAAAGAGACACTGGAATCGTGTTCTTGATGCTCAAGAAGAACCCCACTGCTAATTTCAACAATACCAAGGTGTTCACTGCCCGTAACTTTCACTTGTGTTACCTACTTGACAGTGTGCCTTCTCTTATCCATCACAATGTTCTTCAGAGCAGAAATAATAACATTTATTGAGCTTTATCCATACGAATGGATTTATCCGCAGTTCCATCAGAAACTATCATTCCTGTTATACAAATGAAACAACTGAAGTATCTCATCCAGGATGCTGCAACTAGCCCTGTATCAGAACTCACAACTCCAGCCAGGCTCTTCCAAGCTGCCTTCTTGACTAGGCTTCAGCTCCCCTTCTAGGGACTTAAACAAATACTGGCAGTGCTTCGCAGCTCTAGTCTACATCCATAAGATGAACTGTTTGGGCTAACAAATTTGCTGTCTATCTCAGTCACATCTGAGAAAACAAATCCTCTGGCTCCCGGACCCTGCAGCCGGCCAGAGCGACGACTTTGGTCATTGTCAGCAAGCCGAGACATCCGCTTTAATCACATTTATCCCGACGAGCCCTTGTAATTTCTCACTTCTCTGACTTTACTGAGTCCCCAGTTGTTTACAGCATCTCTGCACTCCCTAATTCTCCCTTTACAGCTCTCAGCCACTTCAGGAGAAATTGCAGTTTTGTGCCATTCACGCTGGATTTGAGGTCTTACCGCAACAGTTATTACTGTCCAAAATGTGTCCTGCTACTTCACAAGAGCTTCGTTTGCCTTTGACGTGACTTCTAACACAGGCACGAGGGTTAAGAGACAAGAATGGGAAACGTATCCGGAGAAAGGAAGGGCTGTGGAGGTCATGTTAAAGGACTTGCTTTCACGTGTGAGTGGTGCTGGCAACGCTGGAAGTGTTCAGAAGGGGTGACAGAGCCTAACTTCTGCTCTAATGGGATCCCAAGGCTGCTGTGTGGAGCACATCTGGGGGCGCATAGGTACAAAGCAGGCTAGTTAGAGATGTTTCATCGTAATAGTGCAGAAAGGACACATGGTTCTCTGACCGGAATGAAAAGATGGCTGTGGTGACAGAAAGCCTGGATGCTGCTATATTTGGTGATAACACTAACAGGATGTACTGGCATATTGCTTATAAGCCACGAGAGAGAATGACATGTTGATAAAGATGCTCGGGTATTTTGCCTAGAAATATTCTATGACAGGAATTGCTACTTCCTGAGATGAAGTATGAAAGCAATGTTCCAAATAAAAGAACTCAGGTTAACAATCATTTAGACATAAATACTGGCTAGGTAACTAAGAAACTAAGGTTAAGTCACAGTGATACTTTTATTCCTCATGCCCTGGAAGTCAGACACAGTTCATGCGATGCCAAAGGTTAAATCCATTTATTAGCGTAAATGACGTGTGCAGTTGCTTCGATCTGGAATAGAGAAGCTACAGCCAATGTGCTGGCTGCCTCCTTCAGCAGATACAATTCCATATTGGAACCCAGCCAAGCCATTCATTTACACACTCTCTATAGTTGCTTTCTAACTGCAGCCGTTGAGAGATTGCATGTCACACAAGTGGAAAGTGCTTAGTATATGACAGCTCAAGAAACAGCTTCCTAGACATGTAGATAGGAATGATGAAAAATTTGGGTTAAAATAAGGTACACTTGTTTGTACTGTGTCTTTTAACAATTAGGAATTGAGAAATGATTTAAGGAATTCAGATCAGCAGCAAGAAGGAGTTCTTGCATGAGGGTGTTTAGAAAGCTTATTCTGGGATTTAAGGTGGAGTCACTCATCTGTACTTTGCTTAACAAAAATAATTATAAATATTTTGCCAGTATGTATAATTAAAAGTAGATGTTTATCTAAAATACACACAGCAACATTCCCTCCTACTATATATCATTTATTATATATGATTGGCAGTCATCGCTCTTGGCATCCAAAGTGGACAGCTACTTGGTCTTGATCATTGATAATATCTAAATTTCTCCTAAAATTATCATTAACAGATTTGCAGGACAGAATTATGAAACAAGAATGAGTTTCAGATTCAAGTTAAAATAAATTTAACGCCATGCTCTATTTACTGGCAATTTGGCTATGGGCAGGTTATTTTGATCTCTCCTAGACTCAATTTCTTGTGCAAAAAGATAAATATAACAAGACCTTGAGTAGTTTTTTATGCTAATTCAAGCGACAATGGTTGTAAAGTGTCCTATAATAGTAGACCATAATCCATAATGGATCCTCAAATACACATTCTCTCCTCGAAAATGCTTAACAGGAACAGAAATAGTAAAGGAACCCAAACGGATTGAGCAAACAGATGGTCGCAAGGTAATCCTCTACCCCACCAAAGCCATAGATCTTCAGCTGCACTATAATTCTCATAAGAAGATAAGATGGCATGCTGTATGATTACACAGGAAAATTTGTTTTCATAGCCCTACAATTTGAATCTCATTGCACTGATATTTCTAATAAAGGTTCTTGAGGGTACATACAGAGATTTTCAGAACTGGATAGCAATATACTAGTGGTAGTTGTATCTTCAATTTTTGCCTCCTTCTTCCAAATTGCTTTACATGAAAGATTTAGAACTTCTGTGATTTTCATTATCTGGTTATTCAATATCTAAAAAGAAAGACTGGTTACTTAGTTCTGTTTAATTAAGCTGTTAGGTCAAAAATCTGTTGAATTCCTTTAGGCTTTGATGGCTTTGTTGACAGTGAGTTTCAGAAATATGTGCTGGAAAGTCTTTTCTCCTATTATCTATTTACTTAATATTGTTACATTTTTTCTATTTTTCTTTTTTACTTTTCGAGGATATATCATTTTTCTCCTTTCCTTTTCCTCCCTCCAAACCCTCTCATCCATGTACCCCTCCTTGATCTCTTCTAAATTCATGGCCTCCCCTTTATTTCCATAATTTCTGTTGTTGTTGTTGGTGGTGGTGGTGATGGTGTGTGTGTGTGTGTGTGTGTGTTCCTGAGTATATAAATACAATCTACTTAGACTGTATAAAGTTAATTTATGATTTCAGGACTGACCATTGGGTACAAGATAACCAATTGGTGCTCTTCCTGGGGAAAACGTTCCTCATGCGCTCAGCGTTCTTTAGTTCTTTGTCTAGGTTTGTTGTTGTTGTTTGGTTTTGATATTTGTTACTGAAGACTGAGCACAGTACCAGGTGGACACAGAGCACATGATCCACTGATCACCTAAACCCTTGAATCTACTCAAAGAGTTTTGCATTGATGATATGAAGACCATTAAAGTCTAAAACATAAAAAGATTTTTTTTCTACTGTAAATTCTTGGGAGGGCTCATCAGGTAAAAGGTGCTTGCCTTACAAATCTGACAATGAATTGTATTCCCAGGACCACAGTGGAAGGAAAACACTAATTCCTGAAAGCTGTGCTCTAACTCCCACACACATGCATTGCCCTTCTCTTCTCTTCTCTTCTCTTCTCTTCTCTTCTCTTCTCTTCTCTTCTCTTCTCTTC
>LOEQ01003254.1:179147-198441 GCA_001685075.1 Bramus lutescens | reverse complement strand
ATCTATCTATCTATCTATCTATCTATCTATCTATCTATCATTTACAGGATCTGTACCAGATGTGCTTTAAATGTCTGTTATGATTTTGTTCCGTAAAAACTTTTCGAGGAGAAAATAGCAAGAGGTATAATTCTTAGTGAAATCTCTCAGCTTCGACTAACATAAATGTTACTTGTGAGCACATGCATCTAATTCAGCGTCAACATGTTTTACTCTACAATCCCTGTATTTCCAGCAGTACTGCCCTGCAGCTCTATGGGCTGCACTGGCTGGTACTCAAAAGACTGTGGACCAGCATGGAAAAGCATTAACAGTGTCTGATGACACCGCAGAGGCGGAAGTATCCTTGGTATCCTACTCATCTGTCCACCAGGTAGTTTACTGATTTATTTAGTTTTAGAAAACTAAGAATAATTCTCCAGCTATGACATCACTTGCATCTTAAACAACATCTTTGTTGAGTAAATAGGCAGGCTGTCAACTGTTTCACAGAAATTTAGTACAGAGATTTCTGCCCTAACCCAAGGGCCCAGATTCATAAGCTATCTCAAAAAACACTTGGGAAATTAATAAATTTGCTTCTTCATCCTCAGTGAAGTCATCTGAAACTAATACCAATGATCTGACTAAATTTCAAATGTCAGTTTAGTTATTTCAATAAAGTATGAATCACTGAACAACCGACTCACACAGGTATTAAGAGATTCAGAACTTTTGCATTAACACTGCCCTCTTCCTTTGAGGGTCTCCATGTTAGCAGTTTAATCTATGTAAGAGAAAGTTAGAATGTCACAGAGGGACGCGGCCTGTTGAGTTTAAAGCAAATGTTAGCACACTGGACTCCTGAGGATGTGGTGCAAAGACAGGGACCTGCTGTCCTTGGGTTCTCCTGCTGTTAGTCAATACATTTTTAATGAGATGCTTATGACTTTTCCAATTTATTGCTCTACCTTCTCAGGCTTATTCCTGGAGCACTGGCCTCTCACTTCGTTAAAAGCTTCCTAATAACTTTAGAGGCAAGAGTTAAAACTATACCGTGAAGACTGGCTCAGACCTAGCCCAAGCACTTATAGAAAAAAATATTCTGTTTTTACATATCTATTGAGAAAAATAGTGAATTTCCTTTCACTTCTCGTGTTCCTCAGAAGGATTTTTCTCCCACAGCAGTGACTGTTATTTGCAAACTATTCTTTTGTTTTCCATTTCAAATGCTTGAATCCTTACAATAGAAAGGCCATAAATATAGCTCTTCCTTTTGTAAAGTTTTGCTCTTCTTTTCCTCCAGCGTCTCAGCTGTATAATTATAGTGTTCAAAGTGAAATCTATAATCGTATATTGCTATTACATAATTGAAAACTTATGGGAGTTTTTCTTAAAGATCACAGAAGAATGTCAAAACATTTCCTCTCTTATATAATTCTGCGTAACTGGGTTTACAGTAACCTAAAAGAGTCAAACAAAATATGTACTAAGCACTGCCCACTCAATTTCTCAAATATGCAATTGTGCGTCATTATCAAAAGTGCACAGCTGAACACAGTTGCCCTGGAAACACAGAAGCTACAATAAATTTCAGATTAATCATAAGATGACCATCTCGATTTTTTTAAGTACGCAATGCACCAATGGAAGAGGCACAGCATAATAAAGTGGCATGGATGCAGATTTTAATTTCTGGTCTATATTAATAACAGTTTTCTTTGATCAGCTTCCCCAAACTCCCCATGAACCATCAGCGGAGAGCTTCATAACTTTCTTCTGCCTGAAAATGATCAAAGCGTTCTGGTGTTTCTTTGATGCTGCTGCACAAACAGGTGATGAGTTTATTTCATTGCCAGTAAACTGTTTCTTGCTGTCTTGAGCTTAGGAAGAAGTGGTTTCCTTTCACAAGACGCTTACAGAATGGCTTTGCTCTTTCCTGCCTTTAATCCTCTTTTCAAGGTTTCCCAGAGAGAACTGCAATACACCTGAAACTCATAGAAAAGCTCAGAAAAAGAAGATGCCCATGAGCCTCCAAGCCTGAGAGACCCTCGATGCAGTCCCAGGGGTATCATTCCAGATGCAGGCCTGAGTAGACCTAGTTCATCTCTCTTGTCTTCTCTCAGCATTACCCAAGCAATGGCTCTGATTTTGAGATATAACTAAGCGTTGGGTTTTCAAGTCACAGAAGAAATAGAGAGAGGTAAGACTATGTGGAAAAGTGATTCCTACCATTAAAGAAGGAAAATTCCTTTCAAAAATGACGGACCTATACACGAAAACAAGGACACTACTAACAAGACAGCATTTAATATTGCGGAGTATACGCTATGCAGGAGGCAGCACTTTAAGTATTCTGCATGCATGATGTGTTTTAATTCTCACCATATCCCGCGAGCTGTTTCCCTATGTTCTCCACTCCACAGACGCGGGAACTGAGAAGTTAAGGAACTTGCTGCCCTGTTGTGAGGTGAGGGATAGGGATGGAAATTCAGATTTAGCTGACTTAAGAGGCAGGAACTGTTGTCAGCCGCCGGGCTACCCTTGATACAGGTTATGTTTCTGGTATTATAAGAAAATACATAAAAGCTAACTGAACAATAACTGGTTAAGCAATGCTTCTAAGTGAATTCATTTTTGATCACATCTAATTAAAATCAATAGTACACCTAGGAACAAGACATGCTAATTGTTTCTTATAGTAAATCTCACCAATCCTCCCCCCCAACTCTTCTGGGAATCTGTGAGAAAAAGCTACTGGTATGAAATAGAAAGCAAAGACATTAGAACTGGAGTCATAAAACATGGGTCCAAGCCTTAATTTAGTAATCTGCTTCACAGTGGCTTAAACTGAGGGCTGTGGTAAATGGTCCATCAAACACTCTTAAAAGAGACAAAACAATTGGAGCCAATTCTGAAGAATAAAGCGATGTTACAATCATAATCTCATATTAGGGTTTCAGATTCAGCTTTATCAGTAGATAAAATAGAAAATCTCTCTTTGATCTTCCTAATTTAGCACTGCTCATTCTGAATCTATTTATAGCTCATCTTCAAGTATCTTTTCAGATAGTAGAACATACTCAGACAGCAGACACTTTACAGTCACTGAAGAGTCGAGAAAACGCACGGCTTGAGTGCCCAATTCAAACAATATTCTTTTTAATCCAAGTGTGCATGCACACACGCACACACTCACACGCAAGGTGGGGGTAGGGGGAACAAAGAGAGTAACTCTGTCAGTCAAAATTAAAACCATTTTATTAACATGGTCAATATCATTCCAGTTTATTTTGCATAGTATATTTCGCAACTTTCAACCACTATGATTGAACACCTCAAATAAATGAAAAGGAGGATAGCGAGGCTTACAGCCCATTAGCTGTGCCATGGCCTCACAGTTTTGTATCTGTGGTAATTCAGAACATCCTGGTGGGAAAGGAGTGGGAGAGGAGGGTTGCTTACTCATGGCATCCGAGAAACAAGCAGAGCAGAAGGAAGGAGCCAGGAATACCAGGACCCCGACAAGGGCACGCCCTCAATGACTTATGTCTTCAACTATGTCCTACCTCCTCAAGTTTCCACCACCTCCCAAAACCTCCATCAACTGGAACAAGCTTCATCATGCAGCCTTTGAAGGACATTTAAGACCAAAGCAAAATACTAGGAAATTATCAATGGTAAATTAAAATCAGTAACAAAGATTTTCAACTGGTGCGCAAGAACTCACAGGTAATTAATAAGTCACAAGTTTATGTCTCATGACAAACTCTATAAACTCAGAAGCACAGATCCAACTGGCTCAAGCAATCAGGAGTAGAGAACAAAAACACATTTATATTCCAAACACAGTTAGGTATTTCTGGAAGAAACAGAATATGGAATGGTAGACCAAACCAAGTACTTGGGGTTTAAATGAGATGAGAGAATTCTTACTAGTGAAATTTGCCTATTTCCCTAGGCATTTAGTGGGATGGAATGTGCTGTATGGCCCCTGCTAGACAAGCACTGAGGGCCATAAGGTGATGATGTTCACTGAGATTCACTTGATTCTGTTGAACTAAACACTTGTTATTAAAGAGATGGTTGTTTAAGTTATTTTGATGGAAAATAGTTGTTTTGAGATGAAATATTAAAATTGGCATATTTGCACAAATTTAAATCTTTAAAAATTTCTTTCCCATTATAATTTCAATAATATGCTTTTAATAATCCCATCCAGGCTACTCTGAAATGACACATGCCAAAAGACTCATTAAAGACCAAAACTATAGGGACTTTGTGGCTTTACATGCAAAATTCATAAATATTAAAAATGATGGATTTAGACGAGTTCTAAAATCAACCAAGGGCTAAGGATGTAGCCTAGCGGTTTCAATCCACAAAGTCTTGCTTTGATCTTTATTAACACCAGAAAAAAATACAGTACAGTCATTCAGCAGTGCCCCCAATCAGACTTAATCAGAATATACATAAGTAAATCATCCACATATTATAACATTTTAGAGGGTTTTTTTTTACTTTATTCAAAATTATTGGCCTGTCATTTGAAGTCAGAATATCTGGTGAGGTGACCACCTTGACTCAGGAACAGATGTCACAAGAGAAAGCAGGTTCTAGATTGGCTACTCATAATCAAACACACATCTAGAAAATTCTGATTATATTGTGCTGATTTCTGCTCTTTGGGCACCCGCCGAGGACCTTGTTTTATTTCCCAACAGCTTCGACATTGATTAAATATAAACGATAAGTGATAAGGATGGATGAATGTAAAGCCAAATACGAGTGGGATGAAGTAAGCTGTTGGAAAATACACTTTAAATTGTTCATCAAATAAATTAATGTTAAGGGAGAAAGGTGTAATTCTTTGTTCTATAAAAATACACCACTATTTCCTTAAGTGTCTTTTGGCCATTTTTCTGTTGAGAATTTGCTGTTTAGACGTGTACCCCATTTTTAATTGGATTATTTAGTATTTCGATATCTAATTTTTTGAGTTCTTTACATATTTGAACATCAGTCCTCTGTCTGATATGGGGTTGGTAAAGATCTTTTCCCATTCAATAGGCTGTCTTTTTGTCTTATTGACTGTGTCCTTGGCTTTCCAGAAGCTTCTCTGTTTCAGAAGGTCCCATTTATTTGTTGCTGCTTTCAATGTCTGTGCTACTGGGGTATTTAGGAAGTGGTCTTCTGTGCCCATGCATTGAAGGCTACTTCCCACCTTCAGGTTCAATGTGGTCAGATTTATGTTGAGGTCTTTAATCCATTTGGATTTGAGTTTTGGGCATGGGGATAGATATGGCTCTATGAAAACTCATACTTCTACATATTGACATTGAGAGATGGAAAGCAAAGAAAGAGATTAGATATCTTGATTGAGGGAGCTTATGGGGCTAGCAAGAAACCTGGCACTAGAGAAATTCTGAGGACTCCATAAGGATGACTCCAGCTAAGACTGTAAGCAATAGAGGAGAGGGTGCCTGAACTGGCCTTGCCCGCCTTGTAGTCAGATTGATGACTATCTTAAATGTCATCATAGAACCTTCCATCAACTGATGGAAGCAGAGGCAGAGATCCGCAATAGAGCATTGGGCCGAGCTCCCGAAGTCCAGTTGAACGGAGGAAAGAGTGATAATATGAGCAAAGGGGTCAAGATAATGATGGGGACACCCACTGAAACAGCTTATCTGAGCTCATGTGAGCCCACCATTTCTGGCCTGACAGCGAGGGCACCAGCATAGGACCAAACTCTGAATGTGGGTGACAGTTTTATGGCTGGGAAGACAGTGAGGCCACTGGCAGTGAGACCAGGATTTATCCCTACTGCTTGTATTGGCTTTTGGAACTCATTCTCTTCGGAGGAACACCTTTCTCAGCCTAGATATATTGGTGAGGGCCTTGGTCTTTCCTCAAAGCAATAGGCTAGACTTTGTTGACTCCCCATAGGAAGCCCTCTCTGGGGAATAGTTGGGAAGTGGGTAGGGGGGAAGGGTAAAGGGAGCAGGAGGTAGGGAGGGAGTGGGAATTGGGATTGATATGTAAAATAAGAAAAGATAGGTTTTTAAATAAAATATATTAATGTAAAAATATAGCACTAAAATGTGCTATATTTTTCTTGAGTACCACAGAGATATTTTGACATATTATAATAGTATTGTTAATTGCTTTGTTCTGAATTAGCCAAATCAATATTTTAAGATGGCTTACTTCTTTTTTATTCAGAAACTTCATAGTTATGTCATTACTTTTTCACAAAATATTAAAATTTTGCTTGTTATAAAAGAACTCAGCACTTTAGTACATTTTTCTCTTAATCAAATACTAAGTTTAAAATCACAAAACTGAATTAAGCTGTAGTGTGATTTGCCTGAAAGACTAAAACTTATGGTAAAAATTTTGCTCTCGTTTTGGTATTTGAATCACTATTGGTACAGCATTGTAATAAGATAAAATTTCATTAATGCTTCCTTTGTTATATAAGATAAAAACACACTAGAAGCGAAATTATTCACTGAGTTACAATTATCTTCCAAGGACATAGTAAATGAAGAATCATTAAAAATATTTAAAGTTAATTAGGCAACATGCTCCAATATATAATGAAAACACTTATGGATATAAACTAGGCATTTCATTCACGTTCCTGAACTCTTCTCTATTTGACTTTTTTACATAAGAAGAAAGTCAACATTAATGAATAAAATGAGATAAAAATTCTGCAGAGGAACAATTGCATGTTTATCTATATAATACTGTACTTTTTAAACTAACTGGTGAATATATCTGATTATTGGGCGGGGTTCTGCACAATCAACCTTCGGAATTGGCAACCCCAGGTTCCCACTCCATCAGCAGATCGTATTAGCACATTATCCTGTCTCCCCCTCATGAATCTGTCAATGTTGAGAATGAATGGTCAGCTTGTCCCTAGCACTGATGAGTTCCTGATGTCCTGTTTCTCTTTTCCTACAGTTCGCCAAGGCCTGCCCTCAAATCCTGAACTCTTCAAATCAGCCCAGTACAGGCAGAAGAGCAGACGAAACGATCAGAGAACATGTCTGGTCATATGCCTCCACAGCAATTTTTCTTTGGGTGAACAGGATGCCTGGGGAGCTGTGGACAACACCAATATCAGGTCAAAGGAATCACCTATGCCCAAATAATGACCACTCTGATTTTTACCAGGCTGTGGCTAAATTAGATTCTCTAGAAACCACCTAAGATTTTCTGTCATTACCACCCCTTCCCTGAATATGGGGGTCGGCCTGCTGCCTTCTTTCTACCTTCAGACCCACCTTCTCTCCTCACTCTTTCTTGCCAGGGGCTTCAGCTGGTAGCAGAGGAACCAGACCTTTCACAGTACAACCTGATTTGCTTTCCCTCAGCCTGCCCCACAGACTAATCTGAACTGAAGATCTCGTGGCAGCTAGACCGCTGGCTCTTCCGTCCCACATTCCTCTTCCTCGTATCAGCATTCTGTTTTTGGTCCCCCTACTCAGACTAAATGTCCCAACTGTCTTATTTTAGTAGTGCAATTGTGGGACATGCCCAATATGAGTCTTTCCCATAAAATATTATCAAATTTGTGTTCAGGATAAGGAATTAAAACCTTTTGGGCCTTTAAGACTTCTATGGAAATATTTTAACCCCACCCCCCCACCACCAAGCAAAGCCTTTATTTAAGCAAAAGCCCGCAGCTCCATTCTAGGAATTTGAAGGCCTGCAGCAGTGACACTTTCTCCTTGTGGGGAAAACACACAGTTTCCACCTGAGTCAGACTAAAAAAGCAAATTAATTCACTTCCTGTCTTGATGCCTTTGTTCTTCGGAGCACACCCTTTTGATCAAGAGGAAGATTTATTTACTTTGTCCGGACCTTCAGCTGATGTTGCGGTCTCTTTAAGATCCTGTGCTTATTTATAACATAAAGAAGGTGCTTGGGGACTGTTACCCCAAAATATGGCACTCGGTATGACGATTATTTGAAACGTAAGGAGTTCGCCAGCAAGGGTTAGAAGACGCTTCCTCGCTGGGCAGTGGTGGAGCATGCCTTTAATCCCAGCGCTCAGGAGGCAGAGGCAGGCAGATCTCTGTGAGTTCGAGACCAGCCTGGTCTACAAGAGCTAGTTTCAGGACAGGGTCCAAAGCTACAGAGAAACCTTATCTCGAAACAAACAAACAAACAAAAAGAAGACACTTCCTCTTGAACCTCTTCCCTTGGCTCCTTTAAGCCAGAAAACACTTCGGTTCCTTCCTTGATTCTACTTTAAAAAAAACGGAGTCTGTAACACACAGGTAAAACTTTTGTGATGCACTCTTGATTTTGGTTCCAAAGAGAATCATTTACAAACTACGTGGTGCTCTGTTGGCCAACCAGACTGTTCAAACCCACACTGTTCTCCCCCACAGACTGTTCTCCCAGCCCCTAGAAACCATTGAAGGATCCCCCATCTTTTCCTGTTCTCTTCCCACTAGAAACAGTGGAATTCAAACTTCTTAGTATTTCAGACACTACTGGGTTTCCTCCATGCTTGCAATTTTCACCTTTTGACTATAAATAAATATGCTTTGCCTTTATTTAATACTGTTATTTTGTTCCATCAACCCTTCAGAAGGCAGATGGGGAATCTGTCTTTATTCCCAAATACTGTGCCTGCTATAAAGGAAGTATGTCTGAGCTTTGCACAGCTATTGGAATTGTAGACCCTATTGTCAAGGGAAATCACAAACGCTAGCCACTAAACAGTCAAGTGACTTCTGTGGTCAGTGAAACAGGAATACGAAGGAGCTGTGTTGTAAAAATCAATGTGGAACTGACCCGTGTTCTAGTGATGCCCCATTAGCCTGAACCTAGACCCATTACAGAAACTGGAGTTAGAGAGTACCCAAATATTTACATTTGTGAAGCAGAAGAGAAAGATAACTCTACTGGGGAAATATAGTTATCTACCAACTTCTTGGCCGAGTAGAGGCTTATCCAGATGTTTCTACAAGTCATCCAGAGGCCAGGCTGTAGATTTCACCAAGTATCCCTACTTCTGTACACTGTCTGCTGAGACCTTACAGAAGGTCTCCTTTAGCCTAGTGAGTTCAGAGCCTCACCCAGCCCCCTCCAACTGTCACATCCTGCACCAAGCAAGCAATCAGGCATTGAAAAACTCAGTGAGTGCTACGCAAATTAACAGGACCAAGAAATGCAAAGAAACACACCTTAGAGTCCTTCAAAGTCATAGAATAAGGTCATAAATAAACACACACACATATTATATAATGTTTTGGAAATAGTGATTTTTTTAAATGATCTTTTAATGCAAATATACACATACAGTTAAAAGTACTAAAAACCTATGATAAACACAGGAGTCCTCTGCTTAGCTCCCTGAGACCCTGCTCATAAGACGTAAGTCCTCACCGGTCTCAGCAAACTGTTCTATTTACCTTCATCCCTCCAATGGGTTAAAATTCTGGTGTACATACAAAAGTCTATAATATTTGTTTTTCACTTATTTCAGAGGATGACAGGTTTAGTCTCCTATCTCCCCTTTCCATCTTGCCAACTTTTCAATAAAGCTAGTTTGGTTTATTGGCATTTAACTTGCTAGAGCTAACTTAACTTTTCTCCATTAGGCAAGTACTGGCCTGAGATAGCTCCTTTCTCCTGCATTCTACCATTCAAATATCAGTAGGACAGAAGTTTGAGACTATTTTTGTCTGAAGTTCTACCTAATAAGGTATGTAAAAAACATCCCCCAACCACTGTAAAACCAAACACACACACACACGCGCACGCACACACACACACAAATAAAAAACAAACAAAACAAATTTAACTAATTTAACTAAATTAGAAGCAAACCAAACACTGTTACAGGCAGCAAACTCAACATTCCCAAATAAAGCTGATACCTGCATGAGCCAATTAGGCACCTTCTCTATTCTTACATCCGGGTCCCTCTTAGTAAGAGCAGTACTCTTGGATCCCTCTTAGTAAGAGCGTTGCTCTTGGATCAGATTAAGCTCAGGTAGTGTGATCCATGTTTATCTCATAAAAACTATTCTTCTTATCTTGGCATGGCCAAGGCCTGAGGCTTGGTGTTTAGGGCAGGTTTGCTTGCATTTGTTAGCGTTCACTCATGACAAGCCCTTAGCTGTAACAATTCTTGCAGTATTGGATTTGTAGTCCTCTTTATGTTTCTAAATAAATACATTCTTCCTTTATTTGCTAGAGACTCCCTGCTAGGCTCTTTATCCTTGTACTTCTTTAACTTTTAATCCTGCCAACATTGTATTTAGAAGGACTTGGGGAGGTAAAGATGAGAATCACATACTCAGCTTGCCAGATGGAACATGATGTCCTAGAGATATACACATCTAAAGCAGACTATCTGTAGATTGTCCGGTTTGCTTCTTTCACCTAACTGCCAAAGGAACAATCACAAGTACGTGCTCAGTTCCAAGCTGCTTCTTCAAGTTAACAACGAGCAAGAGATAAACTATCATTGATCCTTTCGGTCTAGTTTCTGTCTAAGCTAACATGTCTTTATGGGAAAAAAAAAACAATGTATTTGCGTTCTGGAAATTAAAAAAGAAACATTCCATTGAATCATCCATTAATTACATAATCAAAAAAGAAAAACAGCTTCTCAATGGAAAACGTGCTGAATGCCATGTGTCAAAACAATAAGCACCAAGGTATTGAGAGGCCACATTGACCCTGAGGGCTAGGCTAATTTTAAAAGGTTCTATGAGGAAGTTGATAATGGCAGCAGGCATTGAGGTGAAAGTTGAGCAGAGGCAGTGTGCTTGAGGCAAAGAGTTTGTGAAAAGTCCGGAGCGATCATGTCACAGAACTTCAACAAGGCACAGGGGAAACCATTCCTGCAAGGTAGCCCTTGCCACCAGGTATTCTGACAAGTGGACCGGAGCACACACACCACAGAACCACTACTGGTTTTCCTCCGTTCTGTCCACATGACAACTTGAGATCACAGAGAATCTAAACATCTGTCAACTGCTTTGTGGACACAACAGGTTCTTTTTCAGTGTCTGTTCTATTTACATTATAGAATAGTTACAAAGTACCTACTCCAAAACTTATGACATTGACTTAAATAATTCTAGGAGATATGCAGTGTTTAATGGCTTAAAAGATCAATTTAGGACAAATATATGAGTATGTTTATTAGAATTTTAAAATTTTCACTGAATGTCACTAACAACCACAATTTTGACTACAGTCTCTACGTCACATGTCAAAAGATACAGAACACAGGAAATGCACTTCAACAGCTGACAAATATTTGAAACAATTCCTTTTCTTTGGGAACTAAATTTCCTTTGATTTGCTATAAACAAGACTGGTAGAACCCAGTAGCAGGTTTTATTTTATTGTTATTTTCATGATAATCTGCTAGTTGAACCTTCTACTTCCCTATGACCTTGATTAAAAAAAAAAAACAAAAAACAAAATATTTCTTCTTTTAATGGAATAAGTGAGGTCCTACTTGATTTTGTCAACCTAAGTAGAGACGTACAGCTAAGTGTTCCAAAATAAAGCAAAGGCTTTCAGTAAATGAAGCTTGATGGACCAAAAAGCATTTAATCTGTTACCAAAATATTAACATGCCCATCTTACTAATTATACTTCTAACTTAGTACCATTTAGAAAAATCTACAGAGTTAAAATACGTGCATTTTTATCTGACCATGGCCAGCCGCACTCACTAATATGCAATTAGACTGCGTTTTGATGAAACTTATTTAACTGAGGGAAGGTAAAGAAGTAAATAAGAAGTAAATGATTCAATTTATAGTAAATAGACCTAAGTGTGGTAGAAACCAGTATTCTTTGACTTAGGAACCATTCTTGAGTTTGCTCGTGCATCAAGATAGTTGATGTCTTTGGCATCATGCCCAAACTTGCTGTGACACTGAATTTTCCAGCATTATTCTAATTACAAGTATTTTAAAGGGGGCAACAAAATCCACTCTGATGATTTTTATCTCACAGGAATTCTATCAGGAGAAGGAAAACCATAAACATGAAGGAGGTAAAAATGTTTGACTTTAAATATCTTCTTAGCCCCATCCCCAGATCAAACAGGAAGAGAAGGGTTGTTCCCAAACCTCCAGTGCACTTTCCGTAGATCCATACCACAGTTTCAGCATCTGGACTCTGTCAGCCGCCAATCTACTCCAGAGTAGTTGTCAAGGGTCAAAGAACTCTCTAGGCGCATGGGAAAATTGGGGGTATACACAAGCAGCAAATATTAATGACCAGTTAAAGAGATACATGGATTTGCTGAAAGCAAGAACCTGCAAAGCTTGGGACTGAAGCAATGGTTCAGTGGTTAAGAGCACTTAATGCCCTTGCGAAGGACCTGCACTGAGTTCCAAATACTCATGTGGCAGTTCACAACCATCCAGAACTCCAGTTGTAGGTAAGTCAATGCCTTCTTCTGAACTTTAGGGCACTAGAAATGCACATTGTGCACATACATGTGAGTTCAAGGCTGCTGTGGTCTATATAGTAAGCACCAATCTCAGAAAACAAACAAACAAAAACCAGATCACCCGTACACATAAAATAAATAACCAAATATTTTTTAAATGTCTGTGAAGTCATATAAGAAACATATAATTTCTTTAGCTCAGATTCTCTGATGAGAAAGAAGCATTTTATTCTTTCTTCTGTCTCTTTCTTTCAATGTTTTGTTTTGGTGGTGGTGGGTTTGAGGCAGGCTTTTCTTAAATAGTCCAGGCTTTCTATACCTTATAACCCTCATGCAGAGGAATAAGGAATGAGTACAGGGAAGAAATCAACTACAGTGTAAACTTCTTAACTTGTGTGCGAGCACACACACACACACACACACACACACACACGAAACTTAAATGGAATCAACCAGTAATGGGGGAGACAAAACCCCAACTAGACATCTCTTACCCCCAAATGAAACCTCCAAGTTTCAGCATCTAATTGAATTCTTGGCCAAAGGGGCCCAATGGAACCACCAAACAATTCATGCTATTGCCAAGGCTATTGGTTGCTCTCCAGAGACGGTAAGGCCCTATTGCTGAAGAAAATATTTACAAATCTCTCTAAACATGAAGAGGTTGAACTGGTGTCTAAGGACCTCATCCCTACTGACTAGTGTCCCTGATACTGGAAGGTACTCTGTATGCTAGCAAAGTAAGATGTAAGCAACAACACAGCTACAAATTCTTGAATCTATAATAGTCACTTGCCTACATGGCATGCTGGTGTAATAGTAGCATAGACATTTTAGGTGTAAACTAACATTGATTGGAATTGGGACCAACTCTATGAGATGGAAAGCATGCCTGGCATTTCTGGAGGGGCCACAAATCCAGAGTGGATGGATGGCTTCAAGGAAACATAGTCTTCTAGGCACGACAGAAGTGATGCTCATACGAACTCTCAGAAACTGGGACAGTATGCACCGAGCTTGCACAGATTTAAGGCAGATGTGATCCCAAGTGCTGAGATGGAAAAATAGACACAAGCTCCCATTAGACTACTACCTGTAAATGAAAAAGTTAGTTTATCCAAGGGAGCCTCACTGAAGGCACAAACCACAATGAAGGGCAGGTCGCATGCGCAACAGCCCATAATCAACACAAACTCAAAGGTATTTTTGAAGATTTATTTTGCCTCATATTGCTTTGTTTATTTTTTTAAACTTTACTGGTCTTTTGCTTGTACATTATGATTTCCGATTTTATGTTTTTATGGGTTTTGTGTGTGTGTATCTGTGTGTATGCATTTTATATGTTTTCTTTTCTTTTTGTTGGTTTGTTCATTGTTTTAAATTTTTGTTTGTCTTTTTTATTTGCCAGTTTGTTTTCTTGAAAGAAAAGAGAGAAGGAATGGAGTTGGATGGTTGGGGAGGTAGGGAGAATCTAGGAGGAGATGAGGGAGGGTAGCCTGTGACCATAGCACGCTGTATGAGAATTTTTATCTTCAATTAACAAAACAATTTAAACATTAAAAAGTGTAGTTAAATGGTATAACCTAATCTTGCCCTCTCCCTCACCTATTTTTGCTTTTCACACATACATACACACTATATGTGAATTAGCAAAACGTGCTTTTTCCCCCTATCGTTAATGATTACAAATTCAACTATATACTATATGTGAATTAGTAATATGCTCTTTTTCTATGGTCAATGCTTACAAATTCAACTACCACTAAGTGCTTTAAAATGCGAGCCCTGCTTAATGAGAAGGGTTTGATGGGAACCTGATTCAGTCACTGATTAGCCATTCACCAAGTATATAAAAATGAGATATGCCTCACACTCCTGGTGCATAAACATCCACCAAGTTTGCATAAACCGGACAAATACTAAAACATCTCACAGAACTGCCAAGACTCCTTCTAGCTATCATCCCTACAATCTTGACTCTGTGATTTCAGTAAGACAGCTACAACCCTAGCTACCTCCTACTTGCTGTGCTTGTACGTTAGTTAGACATGGGGTTGGCAGAGACTGTATCACTCCATAGTATTGGCTGGCATGTCTTGAGCATGGACTAACTGTGGCCCGCTGTTACTGCTGCTGCTGCTTGGTTCACCGATGTACCTTGCTCAGCCAGAAACATGACTGACAGATGGCAGGAACTCCACCACGTGTGGAATGCATGAATGAATGGACAGGTCCTTTCTTGCTTCACAACAATCCCACACGCATCTGGATAGCCCAAGAGAGGGAGACGATGGCCGTAAGGATTCATGACATATGCTAGAGTAACTGACTAAGAATGGGAAAATCTTGTAATTCTACAAGATACCCTTAGTGAAAGACCAGCATAGAAAGAGTGATCTTTTTTCCCAAATAGAAGCTATACCCCCATTGGTGTGAAATTCAAGGACATAACTTACACTTTCTTTAGGGGCTAGTCGATTTCTTCTGCGGTACCTTGAAAGATGGAGCATTACCACTTGGGGCAGTATGCATCATGTTCCAAGCATCATGCGGGTCCTTTTTCAGGGATAGCATCATTCACACTGTCTATTTTCTTTTTTTTTTTAAATTCCCCACATTATGAATGAATAAAATAAGAATGAAATCTTTCATCATTATTTCCTAAATTTGCTCAAAGATAAGTACAAACCGAGCAGCTGGTTAAAACAGCACTAGGCCCCGTTCCAAATCTTTTGACTCAGAAAGTTCAGGCAAGGAGCCCAGATCTGTCTGGCTCTAAAGCTAAATATTAACCCTTTAGATGGTGTTCATCTCTGTTCACTCAGATGCACATACTAGGCCATGGCAATCTCTAATCTTTCTACAACAAAGCAGTTTGTTAGGAGAATTCCTAAGTGTCAAACGGGTCATAGAAGGAATGGTATGGCATCAAGATCTCATGGGGGAGATAATGTGCCACTAAATTTTGTGACTTCTGGCGAAAGGATTATAGAGAGGCAAAAGAAAAGGAAGGCAATTCAGCTACCTTTAGGCATATGCCCTCCTTCTGACTCCCACAGAGGAAAATCAATCCATATTTTCTGCAAATCTCAGCACGAAGCAATAGGCTTTTCAAGAAGCTCATGGAGGCTATTTGGAACAGGGCCCTTGAAACCCAGTATTTTTCAAAGGTAACAGTCAATAAAATTTTCACAATGATCTTTTTCATCGTGTATGTAGAATTGGTATTTTAAACAATAAATACTCCACAGAGATGATCACCAAAAATTTTTAGGATGTGTTATATCTTTAAAGAGACAGATGTCATAATTCTCTGACCATTTCAGCTTTAACTGAGTCTCTTTAGGATATTTCCATCTAAATAAGTTTTCTGAGAAAAAATGTCACCTTTTTTATCTAATGTATTCTCACTGGCATGGTCTTCAGAAACAGTTTAGAAATACAAACGGCATTAATGTAAATTTAATTTTATAATCTTTAGCACATCCAAATAGTTATTTTTTCAGATCATATATGATACATTGTTTTGTTTTACTTTAAATTTAGTGAAGTTTGCCACCTCCAGTAAGTGTTGACATAACTATGCCAACCAAAACAAAGATTAATCCACTGTGAGATCATCAGTATTAAAACATCAGAAGTTATTCTTGACATAGAAACTTAGATGGCAAACAAGCCCGGAATTTGCAGAAAAAATATCTTCCAATGAGGCCAAACATCACATCTTAAATGTGAATAATTTAGATCCTTTCCATGGGGAACAAACCAGAGTGTGTTGCTTAGGAGCTCAGTAAAAAGTTTGACAGGAAGACCAAAGACTTCTGAGTAGTGGAACTGTTCTTTAATGCTTAGTCTTGCAAAGTATAACTTTTGTAAACTGAGATCCCATTTCATAGCTCTGACTGATTAGCCACTTGAATTAATTGGTCATAGTCATACCTGACAATCTGAACAACAAGCAGAATGTATTAGTTGATTTAAAAATCCTTAAACCATGCCAAGTTGATAAGGGTGAAGAATAGCAAAAGCAAGCAATCCAGTGACAATACAGTCAAGAAACCAGAACCTTCCTGCCAATGAAAACAGACAAGTGGATCAGGCATTGAAAGAAAGGAGCAAGATGTCAGACAACAAAGAGATAGGAGTAGCATTGGCTCTTGACTGCTCTCTTCCACCTCCACCACTGAACTCCCCTTTCTGTAATTCTTTTTTGTTTTTTTTTGTTTGTTTGTTTCATTTTGTTTTGTTACACAGGGTTTCCCTGTGTAACAGTCCTAGCTGTCCTGGAACTAGCTTTTGTAGACCAGGCTGGCCTCAAACTCTCATAGGGTTTCATCTGCCTCTGCCTCCTGAGTGCTGGGAGGCACGTGCCACCAACACCCGGCCTTCTGTAGTTCTTTTAAAAGAAGGGTCTCACTGTATAGCCCAGGCTGCACGGGAACTCACATCTGAGCCCAAATGGGCCTTGAATTTAGAGTGATCTTCCTGCCTCAGTCCTCTGAGCGTTAGGATTATAAGGACGAATCATCATGCACGAATCCTTCAAAGCCCTTGTTACTCTTTCCAGGTCCTACACCATGTGGTCTGGCTTGTTCTTTTATGTATTTGCATTTGTGGGTATCTATTACAAGAAACAGGCTGTGGGCAGGACTGGAAACAAGACAGCAGTGACAAAATGAGCTTGTCAAGAGCAGTATCCAGCATTGCAAGCTATTTCAAAAGAGGAGACAGAAGAAAGGCACATCAGCTTAGTCCCAGAACAGTCAACAGCACAAACTCCTTAAGGTACCAGTCAAGGCTTGTAGTATGGTTGATGGTAGTTTCCTCTACTCCACGCTTCAGTTCCGATGATTTTAAGAAGCCACCACAGCACAAGAATTGGATGGCTCAAGAGCAAGTGCACTACTAAATGTGAGCTGGTAGCTGATAAAATATAGATCACAGAGCAAACTCACATTTTGAAATACCACACAATTTCATACCTCATTTTCCCAGCTCTGATCCTTATTTATTAATTTTCATCAAAGCTTGAAGCCATATTAAGTTTTAGTCACTCTAGAAACATGGCTCCTCTCATAACTCTTGGTAAAAGATAACGACAGAAAGTAGAACATCAAAGATTCCTTGGAAAAATGTATTCATAGTTTTCATTAATAGAAAGGGAAAACATACATACCTCTGAATAGATAAAGCAAATGGATTTTTCTGATCACAACTGGATTTTTTGGCCACAGGGCAAAATCTAACCCTTCCAGGACTTAGATGCCTAGAAATGGAGCTATCCAATTTCACAACAATCTAGGCTTCAGATTCAATAAATTCTCTATTTTATCTGTAGTTTCTCTGATACATGCATCTCCTAAGTAGACATGACATGTAAAAACAAACAGATGTTTTTCTAGTAACTGACTACACACTATCAGTTCGACATTGTGTTCGTAATTCTTGAGATTCTTCTTCTTCCATCCTCAAAATGCTATTTTCTTGTTTACCCTTCAGTGGTACAAATGTACATAATTGGTATTTTGTCCAGTATGTCAGGTGATTCTTGAAGTATGAGAAACACTGCCAGATATATTGGAAAGCTCGAGTTGAGTGGAGTTTGACTGTAGCTAATCTTTCAATCTCTCTCTCTCTCTCTCTCTCTCTCAGAGAGAGAGAGAGAGAGACATTCTTATAAATGGCTTCTAAGTCATGTCTGCAAAGACAAAGAATTAACATTTAATTTAGAAGTGAGGCCTTTGGAAAGTAATATGTGCAGTGAAATTGCAAACTTTCAAATCTGTACTGTCCAGATGTGATGGCGCTCATCTGTAATCCCAGCACTCTAGAGAATGAGGCCAGAAGACTACAAGTTTGAGACCAGCCTATGTTTTTTAGCAACTCAAATCTAGTATAAGCTATGTATTAAAACCATGTTTCAAAAAAATCAAAAAAAAAAGGAAAAATCTCAATGAGTCCAAGGACAGCCTGGGCTATGGAGTGAGCTCCTGTCTCAAAAGACAGAACAAAAGTCTTGCAATGAATCAAAACCCCGATATTGATGTGTTTGGAGAACCTGCGTAAGTTATATAAGCCCACTGGGTCTTTTGTCCCATTCACTTGAATTTACTGGATGATTAATTTTTGGTTATTTTCTTTGGTGATATAGCATTGTAGACTGACACACAGCTAAAACAAAAAATACAGAGAGAACGTGCATTCCCTCTCCTGGTTTCCCTAATGATAATACCTTCCGTGACTCTATTACAAAAGCACAAGAAGAGTGTTTCAAGAATCTAACAAATCCCCCAAACCTATTAACACTGTACCCATCAAATGAAGAAGTTATCTTTGTTTTAAAGTCTGGCTCATATGAGTTTTTTAATACAGCTTATATATCAATTGTCTACTTTTTCACACATTCTCAATTGCTTCTATCTGTTGTTTGATTCTCTGCTTACTGAAACATGGCCCACTATGTATACAGAGCAGGTTGATCTTGAACTTGTGATCCTTCTGTCTAATTCTCCAGAGTCTATCACCATACTAGTTTGCTAATTACTTTGATTCAATAAATAATATGGTAGTTCATTACATTGTGGATATTTAAGACTTAAAACAACAGATGATTCTTAGAGTAAATGCTCAAAAACCACTTCATTCAAGATGTCGTGTCAATCACTTCTCTTTAACAAAAGAAACTTTTTTTCTCTTTTTCTATTTTTTTTATTAAAAATTCCTACCTCCTCCCCTCCTCCCAATTCCTTCACCCATCCCCTCTCTATGTCCCTCTCCAGTCCTAAGAGCAGTCAAGGTTCCCTGCCTTGTGGGAAGTCCAAGGTCCTCCCCCCTCCATCCAGGTCTAGAAAGGTGAGCATC